>JASDQU010173433.1:9152-20858 GCA_032191745.1 Picea mariana | reverse complement strand
CCTTTATGATTTGGGCCCACATCCTTGTTCCCTAGATAAGTCTCCAAACACTTTTTCCGGCAATTTTTTTTGAGAATATGAAAATATTTTTCTGTCCCAATCCCCCCAATCTTTGGGGATATTTAACCTTCTCCAAGATGCTAGCACTACTGGATTTTTTCCCTCACAACCTTCTAAAAGGAAGAGAAAAGATATTTAGCGAATTTTGCCCAAAATTCCTCTGGGTATCCAAGCAAGAGATGCCCAATATATAGGGATGGCCTCAAGGATTGATTTCACTAAAACCAACCGACCTGCTCGATACAACCATTTGTCTCACCATGCATGCACTTTCCTTTCAATCTTCATTGGGAGCTAGAGCCAATCGTTTTTCCTTTTCTCTTATTTTTCTCCTCAAATTGTTGTCTTATAAATTTTTATTCTCTTTTTTTTAGGACTAATCTTGGAATTACATTGCAAAGATCTGAATCATGATATCAAATTCTTCAATATTTACGGGATCTGTGGGGTTTGTGAACCTTATTGGAACTGACTATTTTCTTTCAACATATTCCACGAAGGAAATGTAGTTTGTGATGGTGACATGGATTTTATCTTACACATGGACGAGTCATGGAGAGCAATGGTTCGTGAGGAAAAACTCCCAATTTTTTTCTTGCGTCATCTTGAGGTTGAGCCGACTGAAATCAGCCCGACATGGAGCAACAACAAAGAAGGATTTGAGAGGATAACAAAATTGCTAGGCCATTTTCTAGTGCACCATTCGATATTACTAGAAGTTGGGATTTACCACTCACGGGTTGGTAAATTAAGGATATCATACCACTTTTCGATAATGTTGGAGCTGGCTTCAACCCCAAACAAGAATGGTGTGCCTTTTAAATAAAAATCTATGTGGACAAAGAATGATGAGTTCAAGGACCTAGTGCGAGAACATTGGACACACTTCCAGGCAAGCTCGAATGAATCATAAAGCTCCCTATTATCTTGGAACTTAAAAAGCTAAAGGTGATTGTCAAAAACTAGGTTAGAAAATGTCATTGAGATCTTGATGTAAGGTACCAAATTGGATTATGCACAGTAGAAACCGAATTGTTATAGTAATTATAAGAAAAAAGAGAAAAATATAAAGCACAATGACACAATTGATTTCATAAATTATACATTTATTATATCGATAACCAAGTTCACTTGTCTCTTCAATGGGGCAACCTCCATTACAGAAGAGTTCAAGTACAATTTTTTTCTCAAGAAAAAACTTTTCCATTCTTTATACTCCTATTTATACTATTTCAATCTTCTAAAGAACATTCTAGAGGAAGATCTTTCTAGAAGCAGAACATTCTATTAAGTATTCTTACATTAAACATGCTCACATTATTACTTAGGCCTTATTTACTAATTTCAACTTTTATTAGATAGAATAACATATTATTCTATCTACTTGAGGGGTTAGGGAGGTTAGGACCCTAACCTGTCATTACACATGAAAACCAACCTTGTCCTCGAGGCTTGAGATGTGGAAATTGTTGTAGAATGGTAGTTGGATCCCATGTGTCATGCTCTGGTTGTGTATCCTTCCACTGAACTAAAACTTCATTTATTTTGTGTTGATGGAGACAATACTCACGGTCTTCTAAGATAGCTTGGGGCTGAAACCAAATGGAGCCTTGTTCATCCAATTCAGGGAGACTAGTTTTAATTTAGCACTTGATCCCAATCACTTTCTTCAAGAAAGAAACATGAAAAATAGGATGGAGCTTAGAGTGATTGGGGAGAGATAACTTGTAGGCCACATGCCCCATATGCTTGAGAATTGTATAAGGGCCATAAAACTTGGGAGCAATTTTCTGACAATTATCTTCTTTTGATAGATGTTTTCTTATAAGGTTGCAGAGGGAGAAATACATAGTCCCCTTCAGCAAATTGACATTCTGAATGACCTCGATTAGCTTGTTTCTTCATGTGATTCTAAGCCATGATCAAATTCTCTTTGAGGGTATAGAGAATGGTATATCATATTGTAAGGGTGCACTTTATGTCCTCGAACTTGGAGACACCAAGCATGTAGGAGAACACAAAAGGTGTATTTTGACTGTAGACCGCTTCAAAGGGAGTCATGTGAGTGGCAACATGATAAGATGTGTTGTAACAACATTCAACTAGCAATAACCAATGAGCTCATTGAGTTTGTCTTTTTGACATGAAACACCTCAAATAGGTTTCCAAGAACTTGTTGATAGCTTCAGTTTGACCATCATTCTATGGATGATAAGTCATGCGAAGATGAAATTGGGTTCCCTTGAGCTTGAAAACTTATTGTCAAAATTTGTTGTTGAATGTTGGATCACGGTCGAAGACAATAGAGTGAGGAATTCCATGAAGTTTGAATATATTATCCATGAAAATTTGAGCCACAATGGATGTTGGGAACATTGTTGGAGGGCAAGGAAATGAGCATATTTGGAAAGGCGATCAACTACAACCATAATGACTGATTTATTTCCATATTTGGGTAATCCAACAATGAATTCCATATAAATATTTGTCCATATAGCAGGTGAAATAGGCATAGGTTGGAGTGTGCCTAGAATTTTCATTGTTTCACCCTTATTGCATTGATAAGTATCATATTCAACCACAAAAGTGTGGATGTCCTATTTCATGCCTTCCTAGAAAAAATAACATTTGATCCTTTCATATGTTTTGTAAAAACCTGAATGCCATGTTGTTGGTGAAGCATGAAGTTCAGAGAGCATATTGGATTTAACATGATATTGTTTTTTTAAATACATGCGACCTTTATAACAAAGCTCCTCATTATGACAAGAGTATCCCGAAGATGCATGAGGATCATGTTGCAATTGTTGGATTAGGCGAGACAGTTTGGGATCTTCGAAGAATTCGTGGGGAACTTCATTTAACTAATATGATACAATGAAGGTGATATATAAATTGTTGTGGATATTCCATTGGAATAATTCATCACAATAGACCTGATAAATAAAAACAAAATCTATCTATGAAGGTTAAATTTCTTTAGATTTTCAAAATATTTAGTTATTGATTTTTTTTCTTATGCATGAAATAGATAAAATGCATAAAATAGAGAACAGTAAAATAAAATCACACACCATCCACAAAATGACACAAATATTTTGTCTGGAAAACCCTTATGTGAGAAAACCTAGCTAGAAGGTGAGGCTCCTCTGCTCTATTTTCTATGGTATGGAAATAGTGAAACTTCAAAGGAGAAGACACTCTCTATGGAGTTACCTGAGACTTGTGGCTTGTTAGGATGCTATATAACATTAACTCCATTTGTTATTCTCTCTAATTTCCCATTCCTAGTTTCTCTACTCAGCTATCGAACAAAATACAATAGTATAGAATGAAACCCCTTCTCCTCCTAGTGACCCAATATTTAACATAGCTTGATAGCCATCTAGGGGTAGGTTTTTTACTTTCTCAACCCTCAATTGTGATAGGGTTTTGGACCTTCTATAATATTTTTGAAATTACTTACATGGATAGCTCCATATGCATGATTAATGAGGGATGATGTGGCATCCTGTCATACCATGGTGGTCAACAACAGTAGGTCAACTTGTAGGAGGCATAACGTTTGCACACGAGCTCCAATTGATGCAATTTTTGCATCGTTGGAAAGGTCTCTATGCGTAGAATAACATTGTGGAATTCAAGTTGTGTTGGGAAATTTTTAACTCCAAAAAATGTTATTTGATTCCTCAAAATGGCCCCAGAAGGTTTCTTCTACCAACTCTACCTGAACATCTAGTGCTAAATCCTCTATGGAAGGTATAACCCGCTCCTCCTCCTGATCCAACATGGAAGGATCATAGAGTTTGGGATTCTCCACATTCACTATTGAGTAAATGCACATGTATGGGGGTAGAATGAGTCTGTAGGCATTATCTCCCACCTTTTTCAATACCTCAAAAGGACCATACTATAGAGCCTTGATCTTCTTACCAGGACAATGTAGCCTTTCCTTATTTAGTTGTAACCATTCTCTGTCTCCCACTTTCAATTTTTTTTCTATTATGTGATGATCATGCCTATCCTTGAAATTTTCTTGTGACTTATTCATTGTCTCTTGTACTTGCAAATGGATCTCTCTGATCTTCTCAACATTTCTTTTTTCTTTTAATGCATCTCCTATGAGGTCCTCCCTTACTCCTCATTGTTGTCCATATACAACATCTAAGGGTGAAGGTGGCAAATACCCAAATCAAGTTTCAAAATGTTACTTACCAATAGAAGTGTGGACTGCTCTATTATAAGAGTATTGTATATAGATCAAATTTTCATCCCATGTCTTCAGATGCTTCTGATTGTTACCCCTCAAAAGATGCACCAAATTCATATTGACTACTTCTATCTTCCCATCTATCAATGGATGGAATGTTGTAGACCTCTTGAACTTAGTGTCCATATTCTCCCACAATGTAGTCCAAAATGCACTGAGAAATATGGTATCTCTATTTGAGATGATGCTTCTTGGTATCCCAAAGTGCACCTAGACTTATTCAAAGAACAAGTTTTTTGCTTCTTGTCCCTTGATGGTATTTTTACAAGGCATGAAAATGCACATTTTGTTGAACTTGTCAACTACCAAAAATAAATAGTCATGTCCCTTTTGTGTGGTTGGTAAACCTTTCACAAAATTCATGGAAATGCTTTCCCAAGATTGAGTGGGTACATGTAAGGGATGGTATATACCTTGATTCCTGCTACTAGTCTTGTTGGTACAACAAAGTATACATCCTATAACATATCGTGCTACATCTTCTTGCATTATGGGTCAATAAACATACCTTTGTAAATTGACAGTTGTCTTCACAACACCAAAATATCCTGCAACCTTGGAGGTGTGAGCTTCTCTAATAAGATGAAGTCGTTATCCTTTAGGGACACAGAGTTTATCAATATTGTAGAGTAATCCATTCTAGAAATGATAGTCATGATTTTCTTCATGATGGCCTCCATCTTCGTTGAATCTATCTTGAGCTCCCCTCCACTGATTACATACCCAAAATACACCAAAGACTGTTGAGCAAACTCACATTTTTTGAGATTGGCCAACAATTGGTGCTTTTTCAGAGTCTCTAACACTTGCATAAGATGTGAGATGTGCTCCTCCCAGGTAGTTCTATAAACTAGTATATCATCCAAATAAACAATAACAAATAAATCTAGATAAGGGTGTAAACCATCATTCAATAGTCTCATAAATGTACTTGGTGCATTGCATAAACTGAATGGCATAAACCAAGTATTTTGTTGTCCCCATAAAACTCCTAACTTCAGTGACATTTGTAGGAACTGGCCATTTCATGATGGCCTCCATCTTCTTTGGACCTATATTGAGCTCCACTCCACTGGTCACATACCCAAAATACACCAAATACTGAGCAAACTCACATTTCTTGATATTGGCCAACAATTGGTGCTTTTTTAGAGTCTCTAACACTTGCATAAGATGTGAGATGTGCTCCTCCTAGGTTGTTATATAAACTAGTATATCATCCAAATAAAAAATAACAAATGAATCTAGATAAGGGTGTAAACCATCATTCAATAGTCTCATAAATGTAGTTGGTGCATTGCATAAACTGAATGGCATAACCAACCACTCATACAAAACTTTCCTTGTCTTGAAGGAAATATTCAATGTATCTTATTCTTTGAATCATACCTCATGATATCCTGATTTCAAATACAACTTAGTGAAGTACTTGGCATGTTGTAGCTGGTCCAACAGACCATCAATCCTTGGCAAAGGGTATCGATTCTTCGATGTAATCTTGTTCAATTTCCTGTAATCGATACACATTGATCCATATTTATGAGTGGAATGAAAGGAATAATAGATTGAATACAATAACACAAAAATACAGAGAACAACACCAGATATCCAGTGAACAATAACTTCTATTGAATAAATAAAATAGATTGAAACTGTAAAACTGCAGAACTGGAAACAACTTGCTCGAATGGTGGTAGTTACCTCTAAGAAGAGACGTGGCTTGATACACACATTCGTCTGAGAAGAATGATTACAATGAGGCTCCAGAGGCATTTTTAACATTACTCATGAATGGAAAAACCCTAACAGCCAAAAACTTAACCCTAGGAGATGAAACGCCAAAAGTTATAAGGGTCTTGATTGGTAAGATGGTACCTTAACTTCTCAGGGTCTTAAATTTTTCATGTGACCTCTGTTTCAGGTTTGTGGTATCCCATTGGAAAGATCTTTTCGAGAACCGCACATTATGCCATCAAACTCTAACATTGTCCACTATTTGACTCTAGTAAGCCAAAAAACATTGTTTAGGGCCCCAAAACGGCCCTGGAAGTACAGAAAGATGTACTGACATGAAAACTTCCAAAATAAGACCATTGGATTAGGTGGGTGACCACCAATATCCACTTGGAAACTGTGTAGGGATTCATACAGTCCCAAAAGTGTAGAACCCACAATTACAAAGATTTACAAAAGTACATGCTGAACAAAAAATTGTCAAGACAAGCTAGTTGGAATAGGTGGGTGGCCACCAATATCCACCTGGATCAGTCCTCCCCCCTTAGGAAGCAATGGTATCCATTGCGTTGAGTGCCCCCATCAGGTGAGGAAACTTCTATTGAATTTGGCCCAGGTGAGCCACTTTCCTTGGTGTAGGAGTTGCCCTGCCTTGACAACCTAATAAAGATGGATCCTCTACTGGTGAGTGCCCTTGACCTGTGTGTCCACTATCTAATCAGTGGATGCATGTTACATGCATTCTGGGTTGATATCTATTGGTTTCAATTGTTATGTGATCTTTGAGGTGTCTAATAATGGTGGAAAATATGGCCGAAGGAGGTCCACATTGAACACTAGGTGCAAGCAAGGAAGGGTGGAGTGTTGAGCTCAAAAGAAGTGCTACCCACAGCCTTGGCAATAGTGTAAGGCCCATAGTGAAGTGGGAAAATCTTCTGATAGGGCCCAAGGAATTCTTTTTTCATATCTAACCAGACCTTGTCTGTCACCTGAAACTGGTGCGGTACCCGGTGTTGATCATGCCGCTGCTTGTACTTAGCATTAGCTTTATGCAAAATATCATGGACCTATTGAAGGATGTGTTGAATCCTCTCAATGAATCTGGTGGTTTTTTCGGCCTCAGAATGAACATGGGAAGATTATGCCTGTGTGGTTGCAAGAGGTAGTGCAACATCAATGGGACCCAAGGGTTGGAATCCCAACCCTACTTGAAATGAGCTATGGCTGGTGGAGCTCTGGAGAGACCTGTTGTAGCTGTGTTGAACATAGGGAAGACTCTCATCCCATGTACATGGATTCTTAGAGTTGTACATGCGCAGGATGTGCACAATCATCTGATTGACGACCTTTATCTGGCCATCAGTTTAGGGGTGGAAAGCAGTGGATTTAGTGAGGTTGGTGTCCAACAGTGACCAACTACTTGACCAAAATGTGTTGAGGAACCTACAGTATCGATCCGAGGTAATAGTATGTGGTATCCCAAAATGGACCCAGACCAGTTCGAACAAGAGCTTGGCAGTATCTATCGTTGTTATGCTCTTCTTGTAGGTTGTGATAATGGCCATCTTCGACAACTGATCAACCACAACAAATACACAATCATTGTCGTTCTTGGTGGACGGAAGGCCATACATGTAATCCATCAAGATGGATTCCCAAGGCCTCTCAGGAGTAGGAAGAGGGGTGTATAAGCCTTGCTTCTTGATGGCTGGCTTGGAAATGGAACATGCAGTTCAAGATTGGATATACTTGTTGGCGTCTTGTCGAATTTTTTCCAATAAAAATATTTATGTATAACAACCACAATTTTCTCCATGCCAAAATGTCTTGCCATCCGACTGTAGTGATCCTCCCAAATCATCTTTGTGCACTGGCTTGTGGGAACACAGAGGTGGCCCATATGGCATAACAATCCATCATGGATATGAAAATCGGTGAAATTCGCTCTTGTACCCAAGATATTATAGGTGGTGGCGAAGTCAAGGTCACGTTCATAAAGTTGGGGCCACTCAGATGCCCCATGCCCACATGAATGGAGCACTGTAGTGAGTGCAACAACGAGGGGGATACTGAGGCCGCAATCAGTGACACAATTTGTGCTCCCTGTTTTATACTTGATGTTGAGATCAAAATGTTGTAGGTATGTGGACCACTTTTGATGGCGGTCATTCTGCAACTTCCTATGTGTTCGTATGAGCTGCAAAGGCTTGTGATCAATGTGGATGATTGTCTCATTTCCAAGAATGTAATGTTTCCATTGGCGACAGGCTTGCATAATGGAATACATTTCTTTATCATAGGTGGGGTATTTCTGGACAATATCTAAGAGTGTGTCAATATGTCATGCTATTGGATGACCATGATGAGTGAGAACTGCATTGAAAACATAGTCAGAGGCATCCATCTCAATCTCAAACGGTTGTTACAGATCAAGTAAGGAGAGTATTGGAGCTGAGCACAAGCAATGCTTCAGATCATCAAATGCTTTTTGTTATGCCTGGCCCCATGCAAACTCTTCATCCTTTTGGAAAAGAGGATGAAGAATATAGTTTTGCAAAGAGTAGACTCCATTCATCCAATTTATGACCATAAACTTGAATTTGAGTTATTCCCCTTTCCCTATCCAGTTGTAATAGTATCTTGAGGGCCATGAGTTTGTTGAAATTATTTGTTGCCAAACCTAGTCCTGCTGACAAGGAGATGGAGTGGAGCTCAGATAGATATAATATTCCCCACCCCTCATAGAAGGGTCTCCTTGTGCCTCCCCATCAAATAAATCCCATGTATGTTCAATTTGTACTTGATTTAATGCTTGAATGTTGGTCGTGTAGTTGGGAGATGACTATGGAATTACATTGCAAAGATATGAATCATGATATCAAATTCTTCAATATTTACAGGCTCTATGGGGTTTGTGAACCTTATTGGAACTGACTATTTTCTTTCAGCATATTCCATGAAGGAAATGTAGTCTACGATGGTGGCATGGATTTTATCTTACACATGGACGAGTCATGGGGAGCAATGATTCATGAGTAAAAACTCTCAACTTTTTTCTTGCATCATATTGAGGAGACAAGGTCGATTGATGTTGAGCCGACTGAAATTATCCCAACATGGAGCAACAACAGAGAAGGTTTTGAGGGGATAAAAAAAATTCTAGACCATTTTCTAGTGCACCATTCAATATTAATAGAAGTTGGGATTTACCACTCACGGGTTGGTAAATTAAGGATATCAGACCACTTTTCGATAATATTGGAGTTGGATTCAACCCCAGACAAGAATGGTGCGCCTTTTAAATAAAACTCTATGTGGACAGAGAATGATGAGTTCAAGGATCTAGTGCGATAACATTGGACACACTTTCAGGCAAGTTCGAATGAATCATAAAGCTCCCTATTATCTTGGATGTTAAAAAGCTAAAGGTGATTGTCAAAAACTAGGTTAGAAACCATCATTGAGATCTTGATGTAAGGTACCAAATTGGATTATGCAGAGTAGAAATTGAATTGTTATAATAATTATAAGCAAAAAGAGAAAAATATAGAGCACAATGACACAATTGATTCCATAAATGATACATTTATTATATCGATAGCCAAGTTCACTTGCCTCTTCAATGGGGCAACCTCCAGTAGAGAAAAGTTCAAGTACAAAATTTTTCTCAAGAAAAAACTTTTCCATGCTTTATACTCCTATTTATGCTATTTCAATCTTCTAAAGAACATTCTAGAGTAATATCTTTCTAGAAGTAGAACATTCTATTAAGTATTCTTACATTAAGCATGCTCACATTATTACTTAGGCCTTATTTACGAATGTCAACATTTATTACATAGAATACCATATTATTTTATCTACTTGAGGGGTTAGGGAGGTTAGGACCCTAACCTGCCATTACACTTGAAAAATAGCCTTTTCCTCAAGGCTTGAGATGTGGAAATTGTTTTAGAATGGTATTTCGATCCCATGTGGCATGCTCCGGTTGTGTATCCTTCCACTGAACTAAAAATTCCTTTATTTTGTGTTGATGGAGACGATACTCATGATCTTCTAAGACAACTTGGGGTTGCAACCAAATGGAGCCTTGTTCATCCAATCCAGGGAGACTAGTTTTAATTTAGCACTTGGTTCCAATCACTTTTTTCAAGAAAGAAACATGAAAAATAAGATGGAGCTTAGAGTGATTGGAGAGAGCTAACTTGTAGGCCGCATGCTCCATATGCTTGAGAATTGTATAAGGTCCATAAAACTTGGGAGCAAGTTTCTAACAATGATCTTCTTTTGAGGGATGTTTTCTTATAATGTTGCATATGGAGAAATACCCAGTCCCCTTCAGTAAATTGACATTTTGAATGACCTTGATTAGCTTGTTTCTTCATGTGATTCTAATCCATGATCGAATTCACTTTGAGGTTATAGAGAATGATATCTCATACTGTAAGGGTGCATTCTATGTCCTCAAACTTGGAGACACCAAGCAAGTAGGAGAACACAAAAGGTGTATTTTGAATGTAGACTGCTTCAAAGGGAGTCATGTGAGTGGAATCATGGTAAGATGTGTTGTACCATCATTCAACTAGTGGTAACCAATGAGCTCATTGAGTTTGTATTTTTGACATGAAACACCTCAAATAGGTTTCCAAAAACTTGTTGATAGCTTCAGTTTGACCATCATTCTATGGATGATAAGTCACGATGAGATGCAATTGGATTCCCTTGATCTTGAAAACTTATTGTCAAAAGTTGTTGTTGAATGTTGGATCACGGTCGAAGACAATATAGTGAAGAATTCTATGAAGTTTGAATGTATTATCCATGAAAATTTGAGCCACAGTGGATGTCGTGAACGGGTGTTGGAGGGCACATAAATGAGCATATTTGGAAAGGCGATCAATTACAACCATGATGACTGATTTATTTCTATATTTGGGTAATCCGACAATGAATTCCATATAAATATTTGTCCATATAGTAGGTGAAATAGGCATAGGTTGGATTGTGCATAGAATTTTCATTGTTTCACCCTTATTGCATTGACAAGTATCATATTCAGCCACAAAAGTGTGGATGTCCTATTTCATGCCTTCTTAGAAAAAAGAACATTTGATCCTTTCATATGTTTTGTAAAAACCTAAATGCCATGTTGTTGGTGAAGCATGAAGTTCAGAGAGCATATTGGATTTAACATGATATTGTTTTCTTAAATACATGCGACCTTTATAGAAAATCTCCTCATTATGATAAGAGTATCCCGAAGATGCATGAGGATCATGTTGAAATTGTTGGATTAGGTGAGATAGATTGGGATCTTCGAAGAATTCTCGGGGAACTTCCTTTAGATAATCTGATGCAATGAAGGTGATATAAAAATTGTCGTGGATATTCCATTGGAATAATTCATCACAATAGATCTGATAAATAAAAACGAAATCTACCTATGAAGGTTAAATTCCTTTAGATTTTCAAAATATTTAGTTATTGATTTTTTTTCTTATGCATGAAATAGATAAAATGCAGAAAATAGAGAACAGTAAAATACAATCACACACCATCCACAAAATGACACAAATATTTTCTATGGGAAACCCTTACGTGAGAAAACCTAGCTAGAAGGTGAGGGTCCTCTGCTCTCTTTT
>JASDQU010173432.1:8865-20748 GCA_032191745.1 Picea mariana | reverse complement strand
GCGACACACTAAGATAGACACATTAATCGACAGTGGATCTCAATCTAATCTAATCTCAGAAGAATTGGTTAAACAATTGGGGTTAAAAACACAAGTACATCATAAGCCTTACACACTTAAATGGATAAGCAATCATCATCAAATGCACATAACAAAGCAGTGCACAATCAAATTTTCAATTTCATCTAAGTATGTTGATGAAGTAACATGTGATGTAGTGTCATTAAGAGAATGTGGAATGGTCTTAGGTAGTCCATATTTATATGATCGTAAGGCAATCTTCTATAGGACAAAGAAGCAATATCAATTAACCAAAGCAGGTCAAGATTATGTGGTTCATGCTCATCATGTTAAGGCAAATAAAACACTTCAAACAATGGAACAATTAAAGAAGGTAGTGAAAGAAATAAACAAACCAATAATTGTTTCAAATGAAGTAATCGATCTTAAGCAAGAACAAGAAATGATTGTTGAATGGAAAATCAATAATAAGTTGCTTCAAGATAAGCTCATGACGTGCAAATATTACAAGTATATCAGCTCATTTGCAGTCGTCTTTTTGATGCTGTCATTAGTAATGTTGTCTACATGGATGATAGTGGCTTCGGTAAGATGTAACAGGGTTCAAATGACTAACAATATACTGTCAGTTGTCATGATTGTGTTACAGTTGATCTTGATGAGACAGGTGCACAGGACAGAGTTCAGAGACAGAGGACAAGTTGGGTGGCATATCCCGAGCTTGTGGACTGGTCAGTAACCTTTTGGGGACCAAAAGGTCTTTTACTGGGGAGGTGTGATCCAGAATCGGATCCAGAAGCCTGATAGGGCTAAAAAAGGCTAAAAAATGAAAGTGCTCAGAATCCGACGAAACCAATGCCATTGCGCCCGTCTCATCTTCCTAATTCTTACCATATATTTACTTCGTCAAACAGGCTTCATATGCGAAAGATATCACATTCTGTTCGAAAACCCAAATAGGTAAAAAAGGGGGGTGACTGTACAGTCCGTACATTCCACGTGGCAGGTTGAATGTATAGGCCGTACAGCTATACAGCTGATGTGGCAGCTCCTAGAGAAGACACATGGTAGGTGAATGGGAGTACGACAGGTGATTTGGACCAGTCAGAGGGTGACACATGTCACCACTATAAGGGTGACACGTGGAACAGGCTCACGGTGGAAGGTACAGTGGCATGCTGGCATNTTGGTAGTGGAGGTGCCACGTGGCCCAGTCATGGGATGTCATGTGGCACCCTCTGGTTGGCTCTCCAACGTTGTGTAAAATTTTGGGGTCTCCACTGGAGTGGAACCCCCGACCTCCACCATGCTATGGACTGGCAAGACTGGGCTAACGACCCGCGCCACTGTTGGTTCTTAATATTTATATGGAAAAACTTATATTTAAGTTTGGTTAAGAGTTTGGTTGGAGGCAGAAAGGGCTGGGGCTTAGCCCCAGCCCGTGGTTGCATTAGCCATTCCATATGACCGGTGATATATGGATAGGGCCCGACCCTTGGTTCTCGGGCGGCCCCATACAACCAGGAGTCTATCCCAATAAATGTGGGGAAGTGGTTAGGGTGTTAGCCCATGGTTCTATCCATGCGCCGAAAACCAGGAGCCAGCCGGACAGGAGGGCTAGCGCGCCCGGAGGAATAGCGCCTGGCCACATGGAAGCACCCATGTGACCCAGGGCATGGAGAAAAAGGGGCTGCACCCAAATTAAACAAATTTTGGTTTTTAAAACTATATAGTTGATTTTTATTTGATTTTTATGCCTGTAACTAATGGATTTTATCCATTTTTGGGAGATATTGGACATTTTTGGAGGCCAGATTTTGGGACGAAGTTGGGGATGGATAACCAACTTCAGATATATAAATAAAATGCCTATTTGAGGCCATGGGAGGACAGTCAGAGAAGAGTTATGCTGAAGGGAAGCCAAGCCAAAGCCATTTTTATGCACGGAAGTTGTTGAGGAGAAGACGCTTGCGGGTCATTTCTGGGAGCTACGGTCATCCTTTTTGCGTGATGTTTCTTTTGCTGGGTTCTAGAGATCTGGAAGAACATGACCAGATCAGTCTTGTAGTCAATTGGCACTGTTGTGATGTATTTTTTGAGCTTTGAACAGAAATAAAGTAGCCTCCCCCATAGAGACAAAGGCCTGGAGACGTACGCAACATTGTGTCGAAATCTGTTATCGATTCTCTTGTTATGGTTTTTTGTTTATTACTTCATTTCAGATATGCATATATGTATATGACTATCATAATTCCTCTCTTTTCCTCATTAAGCTTTTTAAAAGGGTTAATTCACACATGCAATTAAAAACTCAACCACAATCATTAAAAGATCTTTATGGATCACCTATTTGACTGTAATAATTGTATTTTATGATATCATTTTGAGATATATTGTAACAAATATCTTTCCATGTTAATATATAAAAAGAAAGTATTAAGGGACTTTTATTCTTTTCTAACTATACTCAGCATGACAATAGGATCTTCGATACATTCTATTTAATTTATTTCTTTATGAAGTAGTTTGATTTTAAACAATAATTTAACAAAAAGCAATGAAATAAGTCTATTATGGTCAATAAGAACACACACACACACACACACACACACACACATATATTAAACCATAGCACTTTAGAAAAACAACACTGACAGGTATTTCTAAACAATGGCAAGCTAGGAATCCATCATGGCTACACTGTCCACTTAAATAGATTCTGATTTATATATATAGAAATATAAAACATTGACTCTATAACATAGACCATATAACATCAAAAAGGAAAATGCATAGCTGAGATACATATCTGAATATTGATGATGGGAAACAAATGGAACAACCATGTTCCTCTGAACCGTAGAAACATGAAAACCATGATCACTTGTCCTGATCACCCCCTATCCTAAACATGAATCCATAAGGGAAAACTAAGTAACACTCCATAGCCACTGTTCACCTTCAACAATTCAGAAAATGTTTTCCTAACACCAGATGTGCTCAAAACAACAAAAATAGTTCTCATTCCCCAACATACTGAGTATCATCCTGCCTCCCACATATCTTGTATTTATCTTATGCCTAGTAATTTCCATTCCTTTCCCTCCATGGGAAATTCACGGCTTTACAAATCCCTGATTTTTAGGGGCTGCGGGTGACATAAATCAACTTATGACACTTTTAAAAATCAACTCTTAGTAAACTCAAACCTGTTCCCCACTCATGGAGCCATAGTCAACTATTTTTAACCTGGTTGTTCCATTTGTATTCCAACATTTAATTTATTAAAATTTTTGCCTCATACATGTGTCCATAAAAAAAAGGACAGTTTGAAAATCAAATCTTTGTCCAACATTCATAAAAATAATGGCTACATAGTCCCACAAATCGAAATTCAAATTTCCATAAATGGAAAAAAAATTGAACACAATTTTGAAAGTATTTATTTTTTGAATAATTTGAGTATATCACAATGAAATATTATCCAACTCTATTCAAAGTGATGAATTTAGGAAAGACTAACAATGCGGATAGTTTTATACTTAAGGGGGAGAGTATGTGACATCCTCAAATATTTAAAACAATTTATTTTAAATTTGTTGCTTAAAAAAAAAAAATTTCCATT
This sequence comes from Picea mariana, assembly GCA_032191745.1. NCBI lineage: Eukaryota > Viridiplantae > Streptophyta > Pinopsida > Pinales > Pinaceae > Picea > Picea mariana. The sequence continues at coordinate 17,102 of JASDQU010173432.1, read as the reverse complement.
TATGGAAATTCAAATTTGAATTTGTGAAGGCATGTAATTATTATTTTTATTATTGTTGGGAAAGAGTTTGACATGTCATCTTTTCTCTTTTGATGGACACATGTATGAGACAAATATTTTAATAAATTAAATCCTGAAAAATAGGTGCAACAACGAGGTTAAAAGTAGATGACTATGACTCCATGAGTGGGGAACATGTTTGAGTTAACTCAAAGCTAATTTTTACAAGTGTCATAAGTTTAGTTCTACTACTCGAAGCCCCTAAAAATCATGGATTTGTAAAGATGTGAATTTCGCAAGTAGGGAATGGACAAAAAATTCCTAGGCAAGGAGAAAAGAATTATATACAATATATGTGGGAAGCACGACACTTCTTAGTATGTTGTGGAGATGACTATTTTTTTTTATGAGGACAAGTGGTGTTAGGAAAATGATTTTCTGAACTGTATATTAAAATACTGGCTAAGGAGTGATGTTCAGTTTTCCCTTATGGAGTCATGGTCAGGCTAGCGGGTGATCAGGATAACTAATCTAGATTGTTTTGTATCTATGGTTGGGTGGAACATGGTTGTTCCATTTTTTTTCCACCATCATGGTTTCATATATGTATCTTTGTTTGATTTATGTTGGATTGTTGCAATAATATATAGCTACAAAATTTAATGCATTTTATTTAATCAGTTACTTTTATGTAGATCATGGATCTGCATGCAACTACAAACATTTGATCTATATAGATGTGTCTTGTTGTTATGTAGTATCTATTTATTAGAATACAACTACTAAATTAGGCATATCCTGGTTGTTATGCTGGAAATATATATATATATATATGTGTGTGTATGTGTGTGTGTGTGTGTGTGTACACTAGTTTTTATGTATATACACTAGTTGTTATATATATACATTTAGCTATAGAATCTAAGGTATGCTACATAATTTGTATGTATGTTACAAAATTGGAATTTACTATATACAATAGTGTCTTTTTACAACTATATATTTATAATATGTCTAGAAGATTTTATACATGGAAGAAAAAAATGAATATATGATAGTTTCCAATGAAATAGTTGAAACCGAGATTATGCAGTTATATGAAATATAAAGATACATATAACGAAGAACATGAGAACACCATTGTAATTAGAAAGGAGACTATAGAACTAAAAAAGTTAGGGGAAAATTGGTATATTAATACATTTCTCAGTGTGTAATCCCTAAATATTTTAAGATCAAAAGATTTGAAACTGTAAATACCCCTCCGTTACGACAACAAACGATGTACAATAGGTAAAATTTTTTGCATTAGGATAATAAAATTGTCACAACATAACTTGGTAACATTGCAAGCAATACATCATCATAACTAATAGTGACACAATCAATGCATCAACATAATTAATAAGGACACATCATAAAGATTAATAACAACACAATTAACACATTAACACATTTAAATAACAACATGATATACACATAATTATAAAAAATAACGATGCATAATCAATGCGTTAACATAATCAAATAGCGATGTGATTCGACGCATCCGATCAACTGAAGAAAAATTACAGATAAATAATCAATCATGTCATTGAACATATAAAGAATTACCTGCCCAACCTATCCTACATGGTTAGGACCTCCAGGACACATAAGCAACGCTCAAGTCCACGATTCATCCAATTGATTTTGGTCACTTAAGGTGTCAAGGATGGCAACTGTTATGAGGAAAAAGGAGGTGTCAAATCTCACTAATAAATCACAACTCATAACTCTAGTCTAAATTATGAACCATACATTAACATTATTACATGGTGCAAGAGTAGTCTAACTACTGAACAATCATACATCAACTTTATTTAGTGGCGCAAGAGTAAACTAATTACTAAAACGATCATACATCAACTTTATTTAGTGGCACAAGAGTAAACTAATTACTAAAACAATCATACATCAACTTTATTTAGTAGCGCAAGAGTAAACTAATTACTAAAAAAATCATACATCAACTTTATTTAGTGGTGCAAGAGTAAAGTCATTACTAAAACAATCATACATGAACATTATTTCATGGTGCAAGAGCAAACTAATTACTAAAACAATCATACACCATTCATCAAATATTCATGGCGCGACATAAAGTTTGCTACCAAAAACATACAACTATTTAATGGACGCAAATGCCACCCGAGGAACATTCTAACAATAGTCCAACTACTAATGACACACATCAATATAACTGAACACAATTACCATCTGCGAAGCATTCCACCAATGCCCCAAATATAATAGCATATATCAATTAATCAACAAAAATACCCTCTATGAAATATTTCAACAATAGTACGACTATATTAACACATAATCAAGTTGAATTGATGCCAAATCCACCTATGAAAAATGACAAGAAATGGAATTTTTAAAATTAATAAGAGAAACAACAAGACAAGTTAAGTCCCTTAAAGAGGTGTGAATACAATAGAGGTTTTAGTTGAAAGACGTCCCCTAGATCCCACTCCCAAGTATAAAAGAAATCACTAGCCACCTATAACGTAAGGGAGGTCATAAGTTTTCCACTTCCCCTGGAACATTCCTTCAAGTAAGTAAATTCCAAGTATGTGGTTACCCATTTTTCCATCGAACATAAAGTCTTCTTTGATAAAGCAGTAAGATAATAATATTTTCAAGATATGGGCTACGCCAAGGGATTTCACATGCTAGAGTTTCAACACAACCATTCGGGTAAGCCGACAATTTGAAGAAAAAGCATTGGGTTAGGTAAAGATATTCGTAAGTGCTTTTACATGTTTGGAAATAGTGTAAGTCTAAAATATCTCTATTACCTAAACTGCATTACAAGATTAATTTCACCCCAAGTATATATATATATAATATTGAATTTTAATATGAGGCTGCCATTATCATGGCAACGATTGGAAACTCACCCGAATGGAAATATTTAATGGAAGGGGAGAGAAACACAATGACTTCCATAGACATGGCAGCGAACGATTGGTTCAATGCTAAACTAATGAAAAAGCAATCAATTTGATTGTCAGCGAACAACAATACACTACCGTGGTTGGATATCATGGGCGAAGGGATTTCTTCGACAGGGAGGGAAACTTGACCGTAATTTCTTTACACATCGCACGAGCAATGTATTCACGGAATAGTAGAAATCTGAGGGTTCCATCCTAATACCACCATGAACTCCAACACCCAAGGGTTTACACAATTCAGAAATTCCAGTTTTAAAGATAAAAGGAACCCCCCGAGTTGGCAAGCATTCACCTACATTCTCTCAATCCCGCTAAGACTGGGAAGGTTTCAGAATGTCATGGTTAGAGAGAGAAGCGAGCGCTTGATTTCCTGGGTGTTGGGTGGGTCAAAATATGAAAACCACTAGAAGCAAGGTCCGACCATAATCTCATTCGAACGAAGGTTCTAGACCGAGGGATTTTGTTCCAATCTATGGATTTTGTTTCCATCTCTGCATGCGCGTCAAGCCCACGAGCCAAGAAATACCCAAGCTCGTCCTTCATCAAGCGCCCAACAACCAAGGGAGCAACCCACAAGAAGCCTAGAGGGCATGCTCAATGCGACTCTGAGTAAGGTGGTAATGCAATGCTAGATCGTATTCTGACCACTGTATCCATCACCCACACTCTTTCTAAGAACTAGGAAACAAGGGGGTACATTTTGGAATTTGGCTTGGTACATAGGAAAGGAACAGGAAGGGATCGGCCAAAACGATTTGTCATCCATCCTTCATTGATAATCCATGCCATGATAAGTTTTAAACCAAAATCTAGACTTTATTTTCGTTGTTTTGGTAGCTTCATCTTAGAGAACACTCTTAAATTAAAGATTCCAAGAAGGTTAACAGATCAGTAGCGAGAGCCAGTTCTACATCGAAATTGGATCAAGAATAAATATAACAACCATGGAATTGACATAGCTTTCAATGGGAGGTTAACAAAAGGAAAACAAAAAACAAATTCTACTATTCTTAAATAAAATAAACTCACAACCATGCCATAAATTATTCTCGTCTATTACCCAACTGTTTCCATTCCACAAATTTCATAATCAGATTATTTTATATTATTTTATAGAGTAAAATTTCAAATGGTTTCTTAAATCATACATGCAAGATTCTAAGTACGATCTTAGATTCAGTTTATGGTGATGAAAAAATCACTTTTATCGTATTTGTGAGCTGAATTAAATGGTAGCAACTCAAGCGATTTGACAATATCTCTTCATAAGATTTATCTAAAACTTATACCTTAAAAATTGAATTTACATTCACATTTTGGGCGAATTTACAAGAACTCTACATTACAACAAATGTTAATAACGTTATCGTAACCGATGGAGGTGGTCCTGAGATGTCCTTCCACAACTGATGTTCCTCTTTTCTCCCATTTGTTAATCTTTGAGATTTCACTGGTACCTGCCAACCAATGATAGGGGTGCTCTTCTTCCCCATTATCCCCTCGAGACATAAAGGGGGCACATGCACAACAAAAACATTTTATATCTCCCAACTTGTCTAACAAGGTAGAGCCACCACTCTCTCTCAAGATGGCTATCTCAACTCTCACAAGTAAAATCAGTCAAAAATTTTGCAACATAACTTTACCCATAATCAGTCTACTCTCTTTCCCATCTCTTCTAATTTCTATATAGGAGTTTCTTTAATGACACATTCCCACTTGCACAATTAATTCACTTTTTAATTAAATAATTTAGAATTATTCCCCCCATACACTTGTCACCCTCTCCATAAGTTGCACAAGAAAAATTTCATAATTTATTTTAATTAAAAATCAATTTCCCTCACCCCTCCTAAAAATGCTCATTAAATCACTCATAGTTGTCTCTTTATTCCCCTTATTCTCAATTAATGACTGACGTGATTCTAAATATGAGTTGAGTTAAAATAGGATTCTTCTCTAGTTAGACTAGTGTTAACTAGAAGCTAAATAGATTTCTATTCATACACATTCTTTTATACTTTATTCCTTTCTTATCTTAAATTCCAATTTGATATTTTATGCACACGTGTATTGTATTAATTCTTTAGAATTATTTTGTCTTTCTTAATTTCTTGAATTGATTTACCTCTTTCATATTTTATTTAATCTGTAATTTAGTTTTAGTGTTCTCACCAAGCTTAGACTTGGGCTTAAATTTTAAGTAGGCTTAAACTTTCATTTGGGATTTAAAATTATTAATTTCAATCCTTAATTAATTAATGAAATATGACAATGTTTAAATATTTTACAAGGTTTAAATATCTGCTCAAGGTTTTGTAGGCCACCTAGACCCATTGAATGAAGTGTTACTTTCATGTCGTGCCTTTCAAGATGCACTCTGTGCTCCAAGGGTGTCACTCGCCTTTGACTGGTTTTGGTAGTTATCCGACCCTTAGAGTTAGCATTCCATTGAGGCAACCTTCTGAGAGACTAAGGGATTATAAGGAATAAGGACCTTGTGTTATTGCACACCCCTTAGAAATATTCATGAGTGACTGCGATCCAAAAATGATCTAGATAAGACTAATAAAAACTCAGAACTCACTCAGGATGCTCAAAATGGGCTCAGCAGACAGAGAAAGGGAAAAAAATTAAAGTTCTCAAAACTCAGTGAAAATGACATCATCGCGAAGAGGGAGTCACAAGATTTCTAACAGTGCAAATGACTCATCAAATAGAGTTATAGATCAAAAGATATTCACAGTCAGAGGGGGATGAGTCAGCATCTATACTGCTAATGTCAACACTAGTATGGATGACGTCAACATGGTGATGTGGTAGCACCAAAGGCTTCCACATGTCACCCATATTTGGTAGTTCTGGACCAATCCATGGACTTGTTATATTTTGCCACATGGCAGTCCGTACATTTTGTACAATGACATAGCGCTAACGTGGCATGGTGACATGGCAGGTTGAGTTGGAAGTTGATGTGGCAGGATGATTGTACAGTGGATGATGCGGTCCAATAGGAAACTGCCACATGACCTAGTCATGGGATTCCATGTGGCAGTGGGAAAATTCCCAATGACAACCCGCGACCAAAAGTTTGAAAAAAATAGAATTTGGCGGGTCTGCCAAATCTGGCAGGACCATGCCAAATCCATCCACAAAAAATGGATAGAAACCTGGCTAGAAGCTTCACCAAATATATCAGAACTAACAAGACATATATGTATATATATTGCAACAGACAAGCCAAAAGGGGAGGTCTATAGGCTTGACCCCGGGACCTCCCCCCTTTCAATGCCTTAATATATGCACCATATACCAATGGACCAATGGCCCTATGTTGTAAAAAACACCTATTCTAATATTTAAAATGTACATCCTCCTAGAGCTCAAGAGGAGGCATGCATGCATATGGTTGAGCACATAATTCGAGACAAGGTACGTCAACATTTATTGCAGGTTGCATGGCACAAAAACCAAGACATAACTCTTCTTAGGCCTGGGAGTGCTAGAGTCAAATCGAGGCGTGGAGACAGTCATTTTTGGGTAATTCGAAGCCATGAATTCAGTGGTGTTGTCTGTTTTTTGATCTGAGCAATAATTCTGCAGCTTCATTTCAGAATAAGGTATACTTATGTATTTTTCCAAATTCTTTTGATGAGTTAATGAAAAATCCTATCCATTTGAAAGAAGGACCCGAAGACGTAGTCCACCAGGGATGAACTCTGTTATCAAGTTTTTGTGTTCATATTTGATTATTATGTCTCTTCATTATTGATCTTTTCCTTCTTTAATGGTGCACTTTAATTTATACTCATTTAATGCAATTCTTTATAACTCACGTGATAAAAAGATGTTAGGGACCTAGCCCCTCACATAGGTAGAAAAATGTATTCTGATGTAATAAAGGTCAATATCAATAAGGCCTTGCAATAAAGTAGAATAAGTCGAATGTAAGAAGACCTAATAGAAGCTTCCACTTCTAGAAGGATCTTCGTCTAGATGGTTCTATTGATAGACATATTTAGTATAAATAGGAGTCGAAGGTAAGAGAACCCTAGCTTGGATATTATTGTAATAGAGCTCTTCTCGACTAGAGGTTTCCCCCTCAAAGAGGCAAGTGAACATTGCTCTCAGTAATTGAAGTGCTCTTTATGGTGTTATTCTGTTATCATTTCCATATTATTGTGGTGTTATTATATTTATATTGTTGTTCATATTCCATTTATAGCATTTTATTTCTTTTCTACATACTTTTTAGATATGGCATATTACAAGTGGTATCACAACACTTTCCTCAGCAGGAAATTGTGGGTTAATTTTTTTTTCAAGGTAGATATGTATTCCAGTGTCTTTAAGCTACAAAGATCTATCGTTGTGCGCATAAACCCGCAGTTGGGGGATTCATACACGCAGGAAATACAAGTGGTTCTTAAGTGCACATTTGTTGGCCACTCTGTAACCCCTGTTGGTACCCCTTCGAGTGGTAGCGCATCAGACAACACTTGTATACAGATCGAACTAGATTTCCTGAAGCCCCCTTTAGATAAACCGATCAGTCGCCTAGCTGCTATAGTGCCATCGAGAGAAACACTCAAGAAGATACTCTCTAGTACCTCGGTAGTCAGGTAGTACAACTAAGGGCACGATCTAACCTCCTTAGTTAGTGCCCTAAGATATTGGGTCGAGTACTACTGTTGCACCTCGCACATATATCATAGAGCTATACCATAGGTCAAACCCTTGTCTCTAGAACCCTTGAATACCTAGACCTTGGGGACAGAAACAAAAATAAAATAGACAAGATCTATTGCCACGCAACTATGTTTGAGTTTCCAAATTACTACACATTTCTTCCTGGTTAAGAATTTGTGCCCATGTCCTCATGGCTCGGCCTCAGAGTTGGGTCGATGCTACTAAACTAATTATAAAACAATCATACATCATTCATCAAATATTCATGGCCGGACATAAATTATGCTACCAAAAACATACATCGATTTAATGGACGCAAATGCTACATGAGGAACATTCTAACAATAGTCCAACTACTAATGAAACCCATCAATATAAGTAAACACAATCACCATCTGCGAAGCATTCCACCAATGGTCCAACTATAATAGCATATATCAATTATTCGATGCAAATACCCTCTATGAAATATTTCAGCAATAGTTTGACTATATTAACACATAATCAAGTTGAATTGATGCCAAATCCACCTATGAAATATGA
>JASDQU010173431.1:22708-34670 GCA_032191745.1 Picea mariana | reverse complement strand
ATTCTTAAGGTCTTCCCACCAAATGGAAGCCTTTCCATTCAGATTGAAAGTGGCCACTCGGGCCTTCAAGTTCTCTGAGAAATCATGGACTCTGAAATATTTATTCAGTCCAAGTAGCCAAGCCTCAGCATCCTCTCCCTTCTTTATCTCGCCATCGAAGGATGGAGGTTTGGCCTTCCTGAATTCCTCAAATTTGTGACTCTTGGAAGTCTTTTGCTTCTTCTGTTTTCTACGAGAATAGGAACTGGTCCTGCTGCTGGAAGAGCCTTTTGAATCACCAGCTTCCTTCTCATTGGAATCATCTGGTACTGGTCCTTTACCTCTGGGGTGGACCTTTCTGGACGTGCTTCTCTCAGTGTGTCCACTGACACGAACACGTTTCTACATCTCCGGTTCATGCTGCATTTGTCATTGTAGGTCGAATAAGATCTGCAGTAAAACTGCATTAATTTCGGTTTTCTTTTCTTATTCTTTCATCATCCTTTCATTATCGGCCTTGCAGCTTTGCAACTCAACCATGAGACTCTTCACAGTCTCGACTACGTCTGGAGGGGTTCCTATTGCTCTTCTTTCATCAGACTCTTCATCTCTGTTGTGGGAGCCTTCTCCCACCTCTTGGTGAGTCACCATACTCTGCATCTGTAGATTCCCACGGTTGATCGTCCGCTTGAGTGAAAAGACAAACGCTGGATATTAGTCGAGAGTTAAATACTTTTTATAATTTGCACATAATTTCATAACTCTTTCACATGCATACACAGTCGGGTTTTCATATTCCAAGTTTTTAATTCCTGGACAAGAGAGTTAAGTCAGGGGATTACTCCTCATAGGACTATTTTGAACAAGGTTTATGTGCGAATCATGCATGAGCCCAACTAGGTTGAGTGTTGTAACCATGCTCTGATACCACTTTGTAACATACCCACTACCATAAATCAAAAATTTTTGGTTGATTTCTCAATAATGAGAATCCTCGGAGCATGTAGCAGCAAAATTCCAATCCTCGTGTCGCAGGTCTTCTATTTACCTACCTGACTCTCTGTACATAATCGTGGTATTATGTCCCTTTCTGTCGGGATTTCCATTTTCAACTATCCCGACTCGCTTAAATGCCAGTTAGCCTCCTAGGCTAAGCTCTTGGTTGCATGGCCTCCTCTATATGACCATGGTCATAACTCCCATCGAGGCTACGGGGTTTATAATGTCAGAATTCATTCACCCCCAAGACTCACAATCCTTCGAATTCCGACGCGCTCCTTACACATTAGCTCCCCAAGCCAAGCCTGTGGTCCACTTCCTTTGTGACCATGGACTTACCACCTTTCGAGGATACTCCTATCGGAGTTTCGGGGTTTCCAATGTCGTAATTCATGAGTCCTCAGAAATCGCGATTCTCCGATTCCCGATATGCCCCTAGCGCATTAGCCCTCCAAGCTAAGCCTGTGATCCACACGACCACTACCCCGGGACCATAATCAAACCTCTACGTCAGGGTTTCGGGGTTTTCGATGTTGATATGCATACGCCCATGGGATTCATGATTCCCCAATTCCCGACACGCCTCTACCTCAGCTAGCCCCCCTTGGCTCAGCCCTGGTCCACGTGACCGTTACCCCATGTCCACAACCTTACCCCGTCGGAGTTTTAGCGCTTCGCAATTTCATAAGGGGTAAACCCCACGTCCACGGGATTCTCGATATCCCGATGAACCAAACGCTTTCCTTTCTTTTATCGGGAATTTCCTTGTCGGGAAATTGGCACTTTCGCTATCATGATCCACTATCCTCACGGATCCTTGACTCTTGATCCCCGATGCCACCTGGCATTGACTCCTGCAAGTGTTGACCTTCCAACACCGGTCCTTTGCTCTGGTGCCTATGGCCCACGCTCCTGTGGTGATCGGGAAATCGTGTATCGGGATATCGCAATTCTCGTTGCACTAATTCACGGAACTCTTCAAGTCCCGATCCCCGATACGGGGTGACACCTATCCTCCACTATATTCCTCTGTGGTCCACACGACTCCCTCGTCGGGATATCGCGGATCGCGACTCCAAGTTGCAAGAGTTTCTTGCTTCCGGAAACTCCAATGTCCAAACTCTGACTCTTCGATATCTCTTGCCACGCGTCCTCGCCGATGGATGGTTCAAAGCTCCTGTCGGGATATTGTGAATCATGATTCCAACATGCAAGAGGTTCTTGCCTCCGGGAACCCCGATTCGCCGATTCACGACTTCCTCAGATCTTCCGACACGTGTCCCTGCTGATGGATGGTTCTGAGCTTATCGGTATTTCACGGATCGCGAATCTTGATGCAATGATCTCTTCACTCCTGGAATCCTCGATGGGTTAAATCCTGACTCCTTTCCTGATGTCTGACACGTGTCCTGTCGAGATCAACGCCTAGGATCCTTTCTCGGGATTTCGTGACCTACAAGGTCTCGATTATCTTGACCTTCAAACCCCGATGACTCTGATATCCCGATGACTCTTCCAGGACTCCTCCTCTTGTTCACGGGGTTAACTCCCGCGTGACTTCTCCAGATCCAACGGTTGTCGGGTATCTATCCTAGATATAACGGCCCAGACCACTTCTCGTTTGCACGCCTGCTCCTGCGTTTAATCTCTGTGCACCTTCTCCCAATCCAACGGTTGACGGGATTTCTCTAAGAGATCCGAGGGGAAACTGTAGATTTCCCGATGAATTCTCATCCGTCGAATCAATATTCCTTCCTTGAGCTGCCATCTCGGATTTTAAGAGGATCGTTCCTCCTCGTACAGGATTATTAAGACTTGCACCTTCAAGTTCATATTACAGGTCTTGGGTAATTCTTTCCAAGAAGGGAAACTCTACAAGAGATCTATTCCGAGCTCTCCTGGATATGGGTGAGGGGAAGCAACTTCCCGAGAATGGGCTGGATGCCTAACATAGTAAAGCCTAGGCATAATTAGATTCAGTTTATCAACGTAAGTCATGCATGGCTTCCTCTATTATAAGCATATGCCTATTAATCATTATCCAAAACATTGCACAGACATTCTTACATAGGAATCATTTACACTTTTACAGGTCTATGAGCATTTACATATATGTATCATTATATGAATTTCAAAAAGCAATATGTAAACAAAACACTTAATAGAAATGATTTTAGAAATGGGTGCAACTGCTGAGAGGGGTGCTCGTTTCCACCCAACCGTAGGCTCAGCGAATCCCAACAGATTTACCACTAGCCACCCCCGAGATGAGACCACGATGTTCTGAGACTGTGTCTCTCCATCTGCCAGTGACCAGGAGCGAAGGTTGCAATCCTCCTCCCTGTTATCACTCACTCTGTGTAAAAATTGTCAGAGTTCCCCTCGCGTCCACCCCCTTCCATCGCTTTTGCCATACGCCTTATCCTCTCGTGAGGTTTCGTGTGGCACGATTACCCTCGCACTGATCAGGCCCGACGGCTTTATGGATGGGCGGTTCACCATCCCATCCCTCATCAAGCCGCTCGCCTACCAACCTGCGAGACATTAAATTTGGGGGCCAGCGAGCCGCTTTTGGTTCTCCGGGACAGTGGAGTCCAAATATGGTATTCATTCAGGGTGGAATTTAACGCCACCTTTTCAAGAGCCTTCCATCGCCATCGTGGTCTCTTTTCTGCACATCCCCTCTCAGCAGTCCTGCAATAAATTCAAAATATTATTCACATTCATTGACCTCTTCCTGCAGGTCCATTTACATCACATATTCATACTTATGTGTTTTCCATAGTCCTTGGCCAGTCTAGTTATATTTACAATCTGGGGGAAACAGGGTGTTACATCAACCTTTGTGCTAAGTCCATTCATGTCCACAGGACAAGACTTAACCAACTCAGTGACCTTTCTCTCGGTTCCTGTATCCAGCGACACTAGCCAAGACTTTTCATGTTTTCTTCTCGACAAATGCAAACTTTCCACCACTCTAGGATCTATATAACTATGGCTAGCCCCTGAATCAATTAAAATAGTAAATGGTTGGTTGTTAATCATACCTTCTACTTCAATCATGTGTGATTTAAATTCAGCTTGCTTGTTGTCCAAGGATGCATAGATCCTTGGAATTCTACTGCCCATTTCCTCCACTGTTTTAGCTTGCTAAACATTATGGACAACTCTCACTTTTCCATTTTTGTGGGGACAATCTTTGTACTTATGGTTTCCCTAATAGCCCTAACATTGAATGGGTGTTTGTCTTAGCCTTTGTTCCCCTACATCATCCATTCTCGACTCTCTAAATGATGGTTGTCCTTAAGGACTATTTCTAAAAAAGGGAGGTTTGTTTCCCTTCTGCCTCTGCTCTTTCTTAAACTTCTTCTGGTCATCCCAAGCCTTATGAAAGGTAGTCTTTTCTCTTTGTTGTTCATATAAGCATTTTCTCTTCTTATCCTTTCTTCCATGGTATTAGGGTCATCATATTGGATCTTGTCCCCAATGGAAGGTGGCAATCCACTCAAATACCTTTTAATCTTGACAATCTCTTCTTTGATGAACAGAACGTACTTCAACAATTCCAAAAACCTACGTTCATATTCATCAATGGTCATGTTTCCCAGCTTGAATTCAAATAACTCTTTCATCTTTCTATCCTAGTATCTCTTAGTCAAATACTTCTTCTTGAAATACCTCTTGAATTCTTTCTAAGTGACATCTTTCTCTCTAATGTGTTGCACCTGTACAAGTTGATCCCACCACATGGATGCTTTTTCTTTCAGTTGATACATTGCAATTCTTCCTTCTGCATGAGAGGAATGATTCTGTAGTTGGAAGTATTTCATCATACCCAACAACCATGTTTCAACATCTTCCTCCATCTTATGCTCTCCATCAAACATAGGAGGCTTAATCTTGTTCATCCCTCCCTTCAATTCATCCACTCCGAATCTCATGTGCTTTCTGGTAGGGGATGGTCTTGAACTACTGTGTGCCCTTTTCTTGGAGTGACCTTGGGAGTGATGATGGTGTCTACCCGCACTCCTTGACCTTCTCCCCTTAGAATTCTAGTGACTCCCTATTCTGCTCAAGTCACTCTCCTTCTCCAAATTCTTTTCTATTCTCTCCAAACTCTTTAACATCTTTATGTTAAATACACCTTGTTTTCCTAAGCTTTTCTTAGATTTTTTCTATCTCCTTAGCGAGTTTGGGCATCTTTTTTCAATCCTTCAATGATATTCCTCATGTTTCTTTCCTTATCTATCTCCTCTCCATGGCCATTGGAGTTCAATCCTTCAACTCCCAAGTGAACATCCATTCCTTTTTCTTCACCCTCGGAACTAGAAGCAGTTTGTGCCCTTTCCATTCCTTTGGCACTTGGTGGAAACTCTACTTAGTTCTACAACTTGTTGAACTTTTGCAACACATTGTGCAAACAACCGGAATTTTTCAAGCCATTGTTTATTAACAAATTCCACATCATTCATAAACAACTTGATTCAAGAAAATGTTCAGTTTCCATGAATTTTCTGAGCTCTGCTCAGCTCTGTAGTGTACTCATGCCTTAGCCCTTTCTCTCAATTCCCCAACCCATGTGACCATGGGTTGTGAAGAATCATTAGATCTCAAGTTTATCTAATAAGGACTTCGGAGTTTCAGGTTTCGGGATTTAGGTCTTGGAGTCTTCCACACTCTCTTCCCTCTCCAACTCCCCACTTTCAAATTTTCAACCTTTCTAGCCTCCGGGGCCACAGCACAGTTGTCACCAACCACAGTGATGACACATGGTGTTCTTAAGAAGGTCCATGTTACCTCATGTGATGTCATTTGGTCCTACTATGTCTACTTTTCCTTCAAGACCCACTGGTACATGGTACACACCCCACGTGTCCACACCATCCAAGTGATGTTAGCCCGACTCACTATTTCGGCTCTTTGGGATTTCGCAATTTTAGGCTTCGAGAGTTTGTGCGTTATCACATCCCATATCTCTCTATAGTTGAACTCCCTAAATTACAATATTCTCTTTTGTTTGATCCAACTATCCCGATTTCCCCATGATCTGATGACTCAGATCTCGTCGGGATTTCGCATATCAGGATTTTGTGTGTCGCGAGGCCAAAAGACTTTCCACCTCCATCCTCTCGATCCCTGAAATTCCAAAATTATTCCTAGAGAATTAACGGTCTAGATCTCTCATGGATCAATTATTTTGATCCAATCGTGAATTCGCATTTCACGAATTCTCACAAACTTGCCCTTTGACCTTTTCAAGTCATGAGTCAGGGAAAGGTTGATCTCTCTCCACGCGTCCCTCCCGATGGATGGTTAGGATTGTTGCATATTTTCCACTTGAAAATATTTGACATATATGGATCTCTGCTACGTGTCCTTTTCAATGGACGGTCCAAATGATGTTGGGGCTTCGCGTATCGCGATTTCAAAACTCCTATGCAACTTCAAATGGTTTTAAACCTTGTGCATGTTCCCTAGATCCAATGGTTGTTGGTCGACACGCTCGAATATGATGTCCTAGATATGATCTCTTCTGCACGCTCTCCTAAGTGTCTAGACATGGATTCGACGGTCCAGATCTTCTCCTTTACAACTAATATACGGCTGTGGTTTTATTCTATCGTTACTCCTCCTAAGCTTCATAACATGGCCAATGTAACCCCTTNNTCGGTTCCTTCAAACACCATTTCCACTTGAAACCTTGGGTCCAAAGACCACTTATCCAACCCATCCAATCTCAGCGTTGAAAACCTAGCTCTGATAGCATATTGTAATGTTCTTTGGATATCAACCCACTTTCCAGGAAATGCTACTACACAGAAACATTCTCATATTTATGTAGTATGAATTTAAATGAAGTTAAATGGATTAACAGAGTAAACATATAATTACTTCTAACATACAAAATGATTGAAATCAACAGTAAATATCATTGCAATGGAATACATGATAGTATCGCAAGCATCACAGACATGCATTTTAATTGAAATTAAACACATGCATATACTTATCTTTGAAAGTGTAGTAACTCCACCAACCATGTGCAGACCTTCCATGAACCTCCCATCCTTAGACCTCACTTCTCATCACACCCAACAGTGGGTCACCCCCGAGCTAGGACTAAGCTCCACCCAATGCAGGGGAATCCTAGGCTAGGTTGAGGTTACAGGAAAACTGCACAGAGCAATCAGAAGGATTCTCTCCAGGAGCCTTCTTACGCACACTGCTCACGGACTCTCATTCCCCACATGCATGTTCCACCCTAGAGTATACATCTTCACAAGTACATTCCATCGGTTCTTCACCTCCCCTCTGGGCCTCGTAAATAGGCCAGATCAAGAATTCTCAGAGCTTCGTAGCTGGTGTTGGACTCTCTCTGGTAAATAAACCACTCCCCAACAGACTCTCTCACCTGAAGAGAGTTTCTCACAGGTCTAAAAACCTGCCTCTTCTACCACAGTCCTGAAAACCCACTTCTTCAACCAGTTTCATCCCAATTCCTGCAAGGTGAATATAACAGCAACCGCAACTGGTCAATTCCACTCAAGAACATAGAAGGTAGCAACTTATAGACAGTTCAGGGACGGGCTCAACTTTGCAAGAGCGAATTGGCTGGCTCATAGGACGCACATGTGACACGACTCAATCCATAGATTTTCCACTAGTTTTCAAAGTGTGTGACAAGGAATCCACAAAGGGGATGAACACAGACTCAACAGTTCAGATAGAGGCGTATCGGTTTCTTAGAAAACATCATACAAATTTCTTTTGGGTTTCAGAGCTACATGAGGATTTTTTTTTTAACTCAAATGCAGAGATCCCTCAGTTCAGACAGCAGGCATTGAATGGAGGACAAACCCTCATCATGGATCAATTCTTGTGTTAAATTGCATGTGCATGGGTCAACACATGTCGCTCATGAGGCTGCATGCACTCCATCAGCATGCATTCCCTTTTGCACAAGTTCCCCCTTCCAGGAACTTAGGATAAAAACATACATTTCCCATAGCTTTTGGAATAATAATAAATTATTATTCCCAAGGACTTAAGCCCCTAAGCTTAGCCCCTTTTCCAACCTTTCAGCCCCTTTTCCCTTACACACCTTGTGGAATCTTAGTCCCCCATCACTCGTTCTTCATGGTCAGTCTGCACATAGCGATGTTTAATATTTATTAATGTTCTTCATATTACATATACCAAAAAAAGGCTCCTGGCCTTAACACTTAGGCTCCCAGCCTAATAAACACATAAGCCTATCAACTTATCAATACTCGGCTCACCATCCTACAATACATGGTTTACAATTCATAAACATGATTACAAAAGGGCTCGTCCTTGGCGATATTACACAGAGAGTCTGTGCATATGTGCACTATCTCTCCTGAGCTTTAACAGAATCCTTCCTCCAAGGGACTCAGAACGAAGAGGAGTGTCGACATGCATACATGAAATTGTGCCTAGGGCCAATGGACTTACAGTTCGTGGCTCTAGCTTAAGCCACCATAGGGTTCAAGAATTTATGAATACAAGTCATGTCTGAACCATTTCATTTCTTAATTTCCTAATTACACAATCAAGCATAAATAAAATGGATGCAGTATAACCATTAAGAAAGCATGCACATCCCTGAAAACATTCACAGTATATCCAATTTTATTACCCAGTTACAACTCAATTACACAGGGTAGCATAATACTTATCTATTACAAGTTGCAGCCAACTAACTGACTGTGGGTGTGTGTATTTCCACCCAACCATAGGCTCAAAGGAATTCATCCTTAGCACTCTGGCCACCCCCATGCCAAGCCATGATATCATTAGGGAACTATGCCATCTCTCAGAGGCCTTCTCTCTGTCACACTATCCCTGTGAGGTTTATCAAATGATTTCTCAGCATCAAGCTCGCATTTGGGTCCTTCATGTCATGTTCTCTGCACTTCATTTTGGTTCTCACATCTCCAGCTTGCACTCACGCTTGGTTTCTCTTCTCTTACCATCCCCATGTATGTATCTTACCTTCCTTCTTTAGGAAGGTTTCTGACCTATCTTGTTCCTTATGTCAGAAAGAAGCTTCGGTTTGTAGGTCTTTGTGGTACTTCAGGTTGATAGCCCATGTTTCCATTCCTGGGGATGGTTGATTGTTCAACCACCAGTCCTTTCCTTCATTAACTGATTCTTTCCTCTAGAGATATCATGGCTCTTACTTCAAGACTTCACCCCCCAACAATCAGTTATGGGCAATTTAACAATAATACATTTACATCGTCCACATGCCTTAGCATGGTAATCCTATTTTATGATTATTACAAGTTGGGGGAAATAGAGGTGTTACAATCCCCTCCCCTTTAAAAGGAACATTGTCCTCAATGTTCTCTCTCAATAACACTTGTTATGAATTCCTCATCCAGCTTCTTCAGAAATAGCAATCCTCTTTCATGGTCAGGTCCTTTCCAAACTCTTGGCCTTTGTCACTTGTCTTCAATAAATTCTTGTACAACAAGCACATTAATCATAGTCTCATGTGAAAACATTTTACTTTTGCATAAAATTTCTAGGAAAATTTCATAATCTAGCATAATAATTATCTGTGCAGTTTGTGGATTTGTATCCATGTGGTTTTCTTGTTATCCAGGCTCACTATTTTTCCTTAACATACCCATTGTGTGAATGATCCCAATAGTTTACAAGAACTATCAGGGTCTCCTCTTCCTTACGGTCACTCACCCTGCAAGCCCAGGCTCAGGTATCCCCTTCTTTGTTATACAGTTCTTCGAGCGATCCATCTTACCTTGCCAAGGTTTTCTCACACATGAAGAACTACCCATCATGTGCATGATCCCAATCAATAGTTTACAATAACTATCAAGGTCTCCTCTTCCTTTCGGTCACTCACCCTCCAGGCCCAAGCTCGGGCATCCCCTTCTCTGTTGTAGAGTTCCTCGGGTGATCCATATTGCCTTGCCAAGGTTTTATCGCACAGGAAGAACTACCCATCATGTGCATGATCCAAATCAATAGTTTAAAAGAACTTTCAAGGTCTCCTCTTCCTTGCAGTCACTCACCCTCCAGGCCTAGGCTCAAACATCCCCTTTTCTGCTATACAGTTCCTCGAGTGATCCATCTTGCCTTGCCAAGGTTTTCTTGCACAGGAAGAATTCTAGAGACTTTATCGAGCCTTACAGTTGAGGTGTCCCTCAGAATTTCTCTGCTGATTCATCCCTCCAGCTTGTGTTACCTCAACATGTAATGTTCCCACGCCAATTGTGCCAGGAACATCACAATTTTGGTGTATTTTTAAAACTTTTCTGGTTGTGGTATTTTGTCAAACACTTTGCTTACAGTTACGCTTAGGTTTTTATTGATGTGTTTATATGTGCGTATGCAGATATAAACAAGAATATATAATCATGGAACATACCTCAACCATATGCAATATCATAGAGAAGCCAAAGCATCTCAAATATGATTTTATTCATGAATAGAGGAACCTGCTACAATGGGAAGGTCGATCTGGAATGCTCAACAGATGGCTCCAAATAAGAAGATATAAGTTGCTGCAAAATCCTCCAAAAGAAGACTACAATAAGACTCCAAAGGATGAACATACCAAGAATACCAATACCTGAAAGATCTGGGTTGTATGAAGTGTCAACCCCCAAGCTGGAAGATGCCATGCCCTGCTGAAACTATCAAACCCTACAATTTTGGCCCTACTATCAAAGACCTCCAAATGCTATGATGAATATGTCCAACTGTAGATCGGGATGAGTGGAAACCCCTCCTAAAATCTCAAACTGAAATACCAAGGGAAACTCCTCCAAATGCTAAATCCTCCAATTAAGTTGCACCCTCCTGAAACTACCAAACCCTACAATTTCGGCCTTGATGAAGGAGGCCTCTGAATGAGACCAAACTTGGACAAATTATATATTGGGGTGATAGGATCCCCCTCCTGAAGTCTCAGGCTGAAATTCTATGGATAACTCCTCCAAACTGAGAAGATAGGAATCTCAAAAATACCCTCCTTCTCTCCAACTCGCCCCACTACTCTAGGAAATAATCTGAACCATAAAAATCTCTCAAGGGGCACTATAAATCATGGCCAAGGCCCTGTAAGTAAAACCCGAATGCTCAAATTTCCGAGAGCCCTCTCAAACTCCTACAACGAACCTTTCCTCAAAGAATGGTGTGCCCCCCCTTGTTGGAAACCCCCAATGGTGTGCCCCTCTTCCTTCTTGTGCTTTTGGTTGGTGTAGAACCCTCCTGCACTGATGTTGAACTGAACTAGAATGGTGTGGGAGAGTATTTCATCTCCGATACCAATCTTGGTACAAGCTAGGCGGAATATTTCACCACTTAATCGTCCTCTAGGGTTTGTTAAGTCAAAACCCTCAAAATCCCCAATGTTGGGCTCACTAGCTAGAAGCCAAATATCAAAATATGATCATACATGAATGAATGAGTAGAGGCCCTTGCCTTTCCTTTATACTTTTTGGCTCACCTTGTCCCTCCAAAGTGACTTTCATTTTATTAATATTTAGTTAATCAATTAAATCACTTTAATTAATTAATTAAACTTTTTACCTCTGAAAAGTTCCTTATCTCTCCTTATGGCTTCCCTGGCCATTGAAAGTCACTTCTATCCATTCCATCCTGTAGTGTTGCTTCTCCCAATTCCAATGAACTATTACATTGAGAGGTTCATCCAATTAATGTGCCCAAAATGACCTCTTCAGTGAATTCAATTGACTTATAACTCAAAATAGTCAAAATCATGGAAATCGTCGGAATGCAACGGAACCAAATCCAACCTGTGTGGAATGGCCCATAATGATGGAATATGATGAGAAATGTGAAATGGACCCCACAATCCCCCTCAATAACCCTTGTACTCTCTATAACACCCATCTGGCTACTCTGGTTGTCATAAACCTCTACACTGTGATGATGTCCCAAAGTGGGGACATTACAGTCCTCCCTGCTA
>JASDQU010173430.1:1981-15722 GCA_032191745.1 Picea mariana | reverse complement strand
AAGCAGGAACAAAAAAGACCATAGGAAGCGATAATAATGTATGTTACTTGTTCTTGCCTCCTATTTAATTCAATGGTTAGAATCTAGGGAAAGAGTCATGCTCTGTCTTGCTTTGTTCTAGATCCAGGTGGATCTAGGGAGATCGGTTAGTGTCTACACCTACGGATTTATCCAATAACAACTAATCCTGTTGTTTTATCCGTGAATGAACAAGACATCTCCTCTAGAGAAGAATCCCTAATTGACAGAGACTCCAACATTTTTGACACAGAGATAACATTCTCACCCGTTTCTATATCCAGATCGAATTTGTTGGACAATGTTGGAATGAACATACCTTTCCTCGAAGTGGCTCAAGCATCCATCACCCCTTACCTCATAGAAGTAGTCTTTCCTTTCCCTGAATTTGTAAGCTAGTGTGCAGAGCGATATTCTGAGGAATAAAGAGTCATTTTAAATAAATTAGGGTCAAAGGTTTTATGTGAAATAGACATTCCATCACTTCGGCACACCCTTGGTATACCAGAGTCCTCCCCCACAGTGTCAGAGACCTTCGAGGAACAAAAAATGATCACGATTTATAGAGAATTCCCACTAGAAGTAAGAAACTTGTTTCTGTAGACCATTTTCAAGCCTAAATACCATTTAGAGAGTCTGTCGTTACCTTCCAGTGTAAGTGTCATGTTCATTGAAGTCCAGTGGGCTTGTTCTCTGCCAAGTCAAATTTTAGGATTGGACAATGACAAGTTTGTGATAAAATTCATGTTAGGTTTCATGTTGATTTTATTTATGCCTGGTCAGTCAGTCTGTGTTAGTTTTGACAAATTTATTGCTGACAATATGCATCAACAACAGGTTAACTTAAATTCATTGAGGCACTTCAGATACTACACGCACTTGCTGAGAATGTTTCTGGAATCTAACAAAACTGAATTTCCTGAGATTGCATTTATTTCGACTGAGTGTAAAAGGATCACCATTCTTATTTTCATCAATAAGATTACGTCCAGGGTGTATAGTCTTATTTTCGATTCATATCTTCCAAGGGTTCTGGAGGAAATGAAGGGCTCTTTACAACCAAATCTAGAGAGCAAGATAGGAGATTGGATGTTTTTCATACAATCTACTGTGATCTGGGTATATGGCTGTCAAGAAGGACCTTATCTTTTACCAATATGTTTGACTCTCAGAATCTTTTCTTTGGAGTTCATAAGACAAAGGATCATCTCATAGACAAAGCATTTTTTGAAAGTGCACAAGGCTTCTAACTTAAAGTTTTCTTTCATAGTTGGACCCTTTGTGGCAAAGAACAAATTCTGTTTTCCTCAGATCCAATCCAAACTCAGTGAATTTGGGTTCACACAGTTGCAAGGGAGGAAATATGATCCTCATCAGATCATATCAAAGAGGATATTGGCGAGTAGACAAGGCCCCTATGAACACGAGCATGTTGAAGGATTCGAAAAGTTATCTAATCTATAAACATGTGTGGATATGGAGGTCACTTTGCAACATGGTCAAACGAAACAAATAGAGCCAGTTCTTTGGTAGAATGCAGCACAGAAACCTTCACCTAGGTTGATTGTCAAATCTCCTAAGATGAGTGTTTACAACAAAAGGAGAAGTTCAGAGGCCCTCGGTGCCAGTAGCCAACAAGATACTCTCAAGAAAATGAAAATCAAATCATCCTCTCAAATAGTCGACTTGGAAGAAGAAGAGACCAAAGGGAAAACATGCATGGAGATGGTGGAGGGTGAAACCTATATATTTCCTTCAAAGGGGTCATTAGCCTGAATTCCTGAAGAAAGAAGGGAGAAGAACTTTTCCTGAGAGAAGAAGTTGTGTTTTCCTCTATAAAAACCCTATTTTAGAGGATTTTCGTGGGCTGCACTATAGCTAGGGTGTGGAATTTCTGTAGGTTTCACTATAGCTAGGTCACGGCGGCCTTTGTACATGGGAAAAATGAGCATTTTCTCGATGCTTCTAGAAGGAGAATCTTCTATGGTGAGGTGGCCTCCGAATGGTTTGGATCTTACTCACTTTTATGATTTAGTGGGATCATCCTAACCTCACCTTATCCTCTTCAACTTATAAAAGGAGAGGAGCTCTCATGGAGAAAGTTAGTTGGATTTGGCTTGGAATTATTAGCTTGGTTAGATTGGCTTTGAGCTTTGCTTTGTCAAGATAGATTGTGAGTAGCTATCAGATCCATGGTCTCATAATCCTTAGACTCGCAAGAAATGTGTGGGAAGCAAGGAATTGTTGGAAGGAACCTTACGACATCAAGGCATCTGGTTGTAATCTCTCTTCCTATTATTAATATAATACAGTGGCATGTTTCTTTCCCATATAATTATCTTTATTTTATTGCATAATTCCTTGATCATATGCATAGGTTGTCATTAAATATACTCTCTCTTCTTTCACTTTGGTTGGTTTGTGTCTCACTGCAGGATCAATATCACAGGAGTGCCGGAGCGAAACAGGAACAACAAAGACATAAGGAAGCGACATTTAAAGGTATGTCTCTCGTCTTTTGTTCGGTAGTAAATTTGATGATTAGAGCCTAGGGTATGTGCCATGTCTTGTCGTATTTTTTTCTAGATCTAGGTGGATCTAGGGGGATTAGTCTATGTCTTCATTCACCAATTTACCCAATAATAAAATTGGCGACTCCACTAGGGAATAATATATAAGAAGAATAAGAAAAGGAAGACTAAGAAGAAGAAAAATAAGCAAGGATCCAAACTTCCAACCACTGCCAGACATGTTGGAAAACAACCAATAACTGTTGATCGTGCTGGGAGTGTTGATGATGTCAAGATCACCCAAACAACCTGTAAGCCCAAGTACCATTGCAGGCTTTGTAAGGGTAGCCATCTTTATAAGGATTTCACTAGTCTATCCTAGGTTATAGAAGCATGGTCTACACACCCTTGCCAACCCATGTCATTAGCCTTTGAACAACATGTTGATGACTTCCCGTCGACTAGTCACGATACAGTTGGGAAGAATAAAAGTAGAGCCAAGTTCTCATGTATGTTATGAAAAGGGCATCATCTAACTCATCTTTGCCCTCATATGGAATAAGCCTCAAAATTCTTGGAAGACATGACTGTTTCACAGCCTCAACTTCCAGCTGCTTATCACAAGCTTTCTCTCAACCCACCTGTTGCTGATGGAATGATCAATCTGGTTCCCCCGTCGGTCAGTCTGGTTGATCAAGTGGTCAATCTAGTCACATCCTTGGTTGAACCAGTTGACCAAGTGGTCAACCCAATCCCATCCTCGGTTGATCCCACTCTCCTGTTAGAGAGTGAAACCCAAGTGTCGACCCCATTCTCCCCTTGGAGAATGCAACCCAAGTGGTCGATTCGATCTCGTTATCGTTCAATCCTACTCTCCCGCTCGAGAGTAAACCCGATACTACCCATGTTTTTCTTGTTGATACAGACTCTACCATGTCGGGGGGTATTTCTCCTTATCCCATGGAACCTCCTCCAAGTAATGAGGCCATCCATTTTAATTGGGGTGTGATATCTAGACCTTGTCTTCCCTCTCACATTCCTTTCCAGATTATAGTGCAAGTTTGTGGTTGGGATGTTCCTCAGACGTTGATAGATGAAGGTGCATCCATTATCATTTTGTCCTCTTTTGCTTGAAAAGCTTTGGGGTGTCCTCATCTTGCCCTGGTTACAAAGAATTTGATATCTTTTAACAGAAGAACCAGTCAACCTTTAGGGACCCTTCCTCAGTTTCCAGTAACTTTGGGAGGGAAAACTGTCTTTATTGATGTCATGGTAGTCCAAGACCCCTTGGATTTTTCTTTACTCCTTGGGAGAGAATATGTCTATGCCATGAAAGCTATTATGTCCACTCTTTTTCGCATGATATATTTCTCTCATGATGGAAGAATGATGACTAGTGATCAACTTTCATTCATCGGTCCTGACTAGATTACCTCCCTAAATAGTTCTTATATGCAGATAGTATCACCCCCACCACATGTTAATTATGTGGCGTTGTCTCCCATGACTTCATCTTCTAATGACCTAGATCTGGTAGTTGACATGGTTATCTCTTCGATAGGGTATTTAGAGTTTGATCTCCTTACCCCTATCGCGGCCCTCGACATGTGTTCCTTCCAGAGTGTGTTTCTTTCATCAAGTGAAGATCTCTTGGAAGCCATGACTGATTTTTTCCCCTTGATATGGTGTCCTTCCAGAGAACTGTCCTCTTGGAATCCGTGATCGAGAGGAGAGTCGAGAATGATTTTATGATTTCAATCTCATTAGAAAATGAAACCAGCTTCGAGCATGATTTTCTGATTTCAAGCTCGTTAAAAAATGAAACTAGCTTTGAGCATAGGTTTTCTAATTTCAAACTCGTTAAAAAATGAAACCAGCTATGAGCATGGTTTTATGATTTCAAGCTCGTTAAAAAATGAAACTAGTTATGAGGATAGTTTTTTTCATCTCTGTAGCAACCTCATTAAAAAATGAAACTATGGTTACGAGCATAGTTCTTCACATCTGTAAAGCTCGTTAAAAAACGAAACAACCTCCCCATCTCTGTTTGAGTCAAATCCTTCATCTAATATTTGAAGCTTCATTTCATTCTCCTTTGCAGTTGGATGAAATCAAGCTTAGGGGCCATTTGCCTCAGCCTCTAAACTTCATGTTGAAGTTAAACTGCTAGCTTCTTAAGCTAGGGGCTAAGTACCAACCATGCAAATTCATGAACCATGTGTTGGGAAGTCACAAGCATAGTTTTTAATTTGGTTCCATATTGTGTAAAAATGAAACCACCTACCTCAAGCATAGTTTTCTCTAGTTCAAGCTTGTGTAAAAATGAAACAAGGATCAAGCATAGTTTCCTCTGGTTCAATCTTGTGTAAAAATGAAACTAGGACCAAGCATAGTTTCCTCTTGTTCAAGCTTGTGTAAAAATGAAACTAGTTCCAAGCATAGTTTTGTTTAGTTTTTAATCTTGTGTGAAAATAAAATCTATCCCAAGCATAGTTTTGTTTTGTTTTAAAGCTTGCGTAAAAATGAAAAAAATCACGAGCTTAGTCGTTGTTCTTTTTCATGCTCGTAAATACATGAGAATCAGTTATCGAGCTTAGTCTTTGTTATTTCTCGTGCTCGTAAATATGTGAGAATGCAACTGAGTATACTTTTATTACTTTTTCGGACTCGTAAAGGTTATACAAAAAAGGAACCCACTAGAGTTCCCTTTAATCTCTTTTCAGACTCTTTAAACATGAAAATATTGTTGAGCGACCTTGTTCTTTTCACGCTCATTAAAGTATTTGAAGAAAATGTCTGTTGAGCAATATTTTATCTCTTTTTTGGTCTCATATGACTACTTTACGAAAAATGAACTGAGAGGGTTCTCTTTAAGTGTTTTTCAGACTCTATAAACATGAAAAACCCTTGATTTTTCCTTCTTTGGACTCGTTAAACAAACATCGAAAGGCCCATATGGGACTAAACCACTCATTCCTAGGTTTAGTTAAACATACTCTGAGGGACTCATCTAAAGGATGAGCTTACATTACAAGCATATGTCATCCTCCTCAAGATTGCGTAAAAATAAAGAGGTACTCACCAGA
This sequence comes from Picea mariana, assembly GCA_032191745.1. Taxonomy (NCBI): domain Eukaryota; kingdom Viridiplantae; phylum Streptophyta; class Pinopsida; order Pinales; family Pinaceae; genus Picea; species Picea mariana. Next base: position 10,108 of record JASDQU010173430.1, on the reverse strand, counting down.
AATGGTGGGGGGGAAATTGGGAAAGAAATGTGTTTAAACCTGTATTCCATGGAAGAGTCACTTTTGAACATGACACCCTTTCACTCGCCTTGTGTCTAGGTTGGAATATATGCTTGTCTCTTGATCATACTCCTATAAGATTACAAATTGGTCTGTGATCCATGTTGTTGAGTCGGTGTTTCCAAGAAAGTTGTCATGTTGTCAATACATTCAAAAGAAGTCTAAACTGGAAAGCCTTCTATTGCGTCGGCCATTCCTGCAGTCCTTAAGCATTCTATTGCATCGACCATCCCTGAGTTAGTCTTGAAACACTTGTTATTCTAATCTACATCAAATCTTGTTACTCGTTTCGTGTTATTGATGGGGGATACATTAAGGCCCTCCTGTGATGAGTCTTTTCCTATCGACTTCAACTCATTATCTAGGAATTATACATAGAAACCAATTGGTACCTTGGAACTTGCATGCCTCAATGGCAGGTTTCCTCACTTTCGATAGTGGGTTTTCATTATTGACCCCTGATTGGGAGATTTCGCCGAGTGTTCGACTTCAACTCATTAACTCACATTCATTTGACTGTACTAGTGTACCTTAGGATTCATTGACATTAATGGTTATTTCCCTCGCACTTGTTAACAATATTCATTAATGACTGGTAATCAAGTGGTTTCTACCATGCTCGACTTCATCACCTATAATCGCATGGTTAGGTTCGTACTATAGAGTGGTGGAGATGAGGACCCTGAATCTTTTCTCACAAATTCAAGTTGCATTGGAGTATATTCAGTTTGTACTATTGCATAGATCCACATTGTATGTCTCATGGCTATGTTCAAATTTGAGTCTTTAACACATAGATCCACAATGTATTTTTTGTGGCTATGTTCATATTTGAGTCATAATGGCATGGATCCACAATGTATTTTTGGTGGCCATGACTTGTCTTACTTGACATGGATCTTCACATGTCATCATTTATGCTTTGAGTCATTTGTATTCTGAGTATGGGAATTCCTACCTCAGTGATGATATATTATTGTACTGTGTTTCCTTGTTTGTTGACAGGTTTCTGACCGACGTGTTCCTTGTTCCCTACACACACTCGACAAACTATATCAGCTATCACTCTGTTCTAACTTCATACTTTGGGGGGCTCTCTGTTACACATTATTTTTATCATCCTTATGACTGTTAATGATGTAAACCTATATGTTGCCTTCAGAGGGGTCAATAGCCTGAATTCCTGAAGAAAGAAGGGAGAAGAACTTTTCTTGGGAGAAGAAGTTGTGTTTTCCTCTATAAAAACCCTATTTTGGAGGATTTTTGCAGGTTGCACTATAGCTAGGGTGCGGAATTTCCGCAAGCTGCACTATAGCTAGGTTGCGGCAGCCTTCATACATGGGAAAAATGATCATTTTCTCGATTCTTATAGAAGGAGAAGATTATATGATGAGGTGGCCTCCAAATGGTTTGGATCTTACTCACTTTCATGATTTAGTGGGATCATCCTAACCTCCTCACCTTATCCTCTTCAACTTATAAAAGGAGAGGAGCTCTCATGGAGAAAGTTAGTTGGATTTGGCTTGGAATTATTATCTTGGTTAGATTGGCTTTGAGCTTTGCTTTGTCAATATAGATTGTGAGTAGCTATCAGATCCATGGTCTCAGAATCCTTGGAGCAAGAAGTGTGTGGGAAGCAAGGAATTGTTGGAAGGAACCTTACAACATCAAGGCATCTGGTTGTAATCTCTCTTCCTATTATTAATATAATACAGTGGCATGTTTCTTTCCCAAAGAATTATCTTTATTTTATTGCATAATTCCTTGATCATATGCATAGGTTTTCATTGAATATACTCTCTCTGCTTTCACTTTGGTTGGTTTGTGTCTCACTACAGGATCAGTATCACAAGAGCACCGGAGTGAAACAGGAACAACAAAGACATAAGGAAGCGACATTTAAAGGCATTTCTATCATCTTTTGTTCGGTAGTAAATTTGATGATTAGAGCCTAGGGAAAGCGCCATGTCCTGTCATGTTTTTTTCTAGATCTAGGGGGGTTAGTCTATGTCCGCATTCACCGATTTACCCAATAGAAGTATGTTGTGAAGGGAAGTATGGCCAATAGTGAAATAAGAGACCTTTTACCTGAAGTAGAGAATTCTTCCCAGCATAAGGCTTCTCTACTCTTGGTTAGGGATGTGGAAAGAAACACGTTTAACATCGTAGTGGCTGATGATGATAAGGTTTATGAGATCAAAATGCACTATGAAAACATTGGTGCCCCTGACAAAGTAAAGTTCCACAATAATGTCAATGACATGCTATATTCTGATTATCTGAGCTTAGGTATGAGGGTTGTGAGATTGACAACACATGAACTCAAACTAGATGGACAATTGAAGCATGAAAAGGCATCCAGCAAAGCCTAGATGACATAGGTCAAAAGGTTAGAATTTGAAGGCTCTCAATGAGTAAAAGCTTCTCTGGATGAGAAAGATAAGATGATCCAAAGCCTAAAGAAAAAGATGAAGATGTCCCCTATAGATCATCCACAGACAGAAGAGTTGATTGATTTGGAGCATGAGAAGGAAACAATCAAACAAGAGGAACTCAATTACAAAGATAAAGTGCTATAGTTGGAAAAGGAGAAAGAGAATTGGTCACAAGCATAGGAAGTAACACCATATATGGTTGTCATTGTACCTACTAATACAAAGGTTGGATCAGGCACTGAGGGTTTATTCCAAGCTATGTCCCAGGTAAGCTTAAAAACATGGGAGATCAAGGGTCTCAAAGAGGTCATAGAAAATTTGAAACAAGAAATGAAAGTGAAAGATGAGAAGATGACTCAACTCCACAGAGATAATCAAGATTTGCAAGAAAGAGTGAACAAGCTAAAAACCAGGTTAAAGGGAAAAACATTATTGTAGGGAGCCAAACATGTGATATGGGATGCTATTGCTGTAGAGGCTGCTAAATTAAGGGTTTATCTTAATTTTATAAATGACAAAGATAGCATGGTTGCTATGGCTCGGAGTAGGTGTACTGTTCTTAATGATGTATTAGACAAGAAGCCCTTGGAATGGGACCAAAATTATATTGACCTATTAAATTTTGTGCCAACTGCTGATCTCCAAACCATCAGGGTAAAGGATAGGAATGCATTGATCATTTCGTCCAGGAGGGTCATCGCCAAGCACAACCTGCTCAGATCGGTCCAGAACAAAGCTATGCAAATGGAGCACAACATACAAGAGTTTAAGGATGCATTTGAACAATTGTTTATCAAAGTCCTCCCATCATTTTGGGATGGAAAGGGTTCATTATACAATCAAGAAGACTACAATTCTCTCCTCATTCAGTGCAGAATGGACCATTCTAAATTTGAAGCTATGGAAGAAAGTCTGAAAGGCCCAAGTCTGGTAGAGTATTTGGCTACAGACTTTGAAATTTTGAATAAGTTCAAAACAGTGAAAGTTTGCCTACCCACTATGTCCTACGCCACGTGAATTGACTTGAACATTTTGATTAAAGAGATGATGGACTACGAAATCCTCTCTGATTTGCAATGGAAGGAAATCATGTGGCTCGGTAAGACAAAGTGCAATGTCCCCAGAACCAGTAAGTGATCCCCATGTGTCACCAAATTTGTAGATCCGACAGAAGAGCAGAGCGAGATAGATGTCGTGAAGGAAGATGAACAGTCAAAGGAATCTGTTTTAGTTTTGAAACATCTTTTTTTTCGATCATTGTAAATCGGTTTCCATACCAAGACTATCAGTAGAAATTATTATAATTAGTTTTAGAAGATGAAACGTTTCAGTTTCAACCATTATAATCAAATTGTATAAATACTAGGATACTTGAATGAATTAATGTTGGAAAAAGTGCAAGGACACCTTTTGGTTGTTGTGAACTCTATTGTAATTTTCTGAAGTTGAATTGAATATACATGAAGAATCTTTTGAATCTCTATGAAAAGATTCTAATGGTGGTGATATGAGCTTTGTCTTCCTTCATTGTATGTATTTCCTGTGATATTTATTTCCATTTGCATTTTCTTTTGTTTAAATTGGAGAGTTAGAGGCCCAGAATTCATCTTATGATGCTCTTGTTTTAAGAAATTTAAACTGTGTAATTGTCTTCTTAACTAATTCAGAATTCATTTCAGTAATGCTCTGATGCAGTTATTTGTTTTCTCTATCTTCCTACACTCTACTTAAATTTAAGAATAACTCAGATTCATTGCCTCATTTAGCCTTTATCCTCTGGAGAGTTCTACCAGTTGATCATTGTTTTCATTCACTTTCATAATTATGACTCCATATCCCTATGTGTTCCTCCCCTTCATTTCCAACAACTTTATTAAAAACCCCCAAAACAAACCAACTCTAGCCACCAATTTCCAAAGAAACATCAAGTGACACAAGAGAGCCCTCTCTGAGTTTCAAAGGCTAGTGCTTCATCTCCAAAGTAGGTTGAAATAGTTACCTCTATTGTTTCTCTATCATCCAGACACAGTTCTAACATTCTGGCACCGTTGTCGGGGACGAAATTGAAAAATCTTCCCTGGGAAAATGACTTAAAGCTTTAGATTTATCCCTGAGGGTGAAAATGGATCAAATACCTTATTGGTTGAGATTATTTTTACCCTGGAGACTCCATTACTCAGAGACCATTTGCACCACACCTTGTGAGATAGAAATCCTGGATCCTAAGAAAATCCACACCAAGAGTAATCCAGACCCAAAAGCTGCGATCCCTGTATCTGACCCTGAAAAGATTCTACGTAAAAGAAAAGAAAATCCAGTAACCCCAATGTTGTGCCTAGACCGATATCTGTCTTTCCCAAGGACAAGGTGACTAGCATTGAAGACCTTGAGTTTGACTTGAAATTTGAGCAATCCCTATTCAGAACTAAATCTAAATCTTGTTTGAACGAGACCATCTTTGATGAAAAGAGATTCCAATATTTAATTCTAGCTGCATCCACCAAGACTTTAGTGATCCCCGCTTAGAACCAACAACCACTCCAACCCCTCACAGCAGCTATGGTAGCCAGATTTGTTCCCATCATACTGCATGCTCAATTACATGATTTGCCTCAAGATTACAATCTAAGGATTAAACTATATGATGTTGAAGGTAACATATCATCCCAAAAACATCTAGACCGGTTTAATGATTTCATAGACTTGGAAGAAGTGGACTATGAAGATGTGAAAATGAGTTTGTTTACACAAAGCCTTGCAGGATATGTGAGAAAGTGGTTCAGATCCCTTCCAGCAGGTAGTATCGCAGATTTCAAAGCCTTTGAAACAAGATTCCCTGCACAATGGGGGGATAAGAAAAATACCCTTCAGTTGTTGACCCAATACAACAACATGGAGAGATCACCTGATGAAACGATGCAGGAGTTTTCAGATAGATTCATGAAGGTATATAATGCTATTCCTGATGAAGTAAAATCCCCTCCTAGGGCTGCTCATTTCAAATATGTTGATTCTTTTGAAAGTGACTTTGCTTTATTATTAAGAGAACAAAGGTCTACCACATTGGATGATATGATGACTGATGCCATAGAGGTGGAAGTGAACCTAATGGCTTCAGGGAAGATGAAGACTAATTCTGGAAGAGACACAATCAGAGATCAGGATAAAGCACATCCTTTGACATCACAAACATCAGAGGAAATATTTGAATCAATGATGAGAAACATGGAGCGAATGATGGAAAGAATGACTCTAGGAATAGGTCTAATCCCAGAGAACAGATTGATGGTCCACCCAGAAATCCAAGAAGACCATCTATTCCAAAGATTAGGCAAAGAGAGCAAAGAAATCAGGGAAATTAGGCTAATCAAGCAGATCAGGCAAATCAGGGAAACCATGCAAATTAAGGAAACCAAGGAAATAAAGGGGAACATAAAATTAGGCCTCCTTTCCAAAACAATTATGTGAATGAGGATTATGATGGATATTTTGAAGACAACATGAACTGCTATGATGATAAAGAAACAAATGTATTTTTGACCAAAGAGGAACAAGACTAGTTCATGGATGCAAGTGCGATCTTTTTGCAAGATGAAGAAGAAAGGGTATTGGTAGAAAGGGAAGATTATGAGACTTGATTGAAAAATGTCATTATGCAATTCCAGAGGTAGTATAACCTTTGAAAACAAAAAGTACCTCCAAACCATCCAAGTGGTAACCCTCCAAAGGGGAATCCCACTAAATAAGCTCAGAATAACATACCTTCTTCAAGTCAGCCCAAAAAAGATTCTATTACAAAAGATGCAGCTGTGAAGGACTCCATTGTGAAAGATTCTGCTGCAAAGGATACTGTGGAAAAGGGGAAGCAAAAATAAGAACCCCATAAGATATTATTGATTAGGAAAGAAATGGTCACCAAATAGGTATAAAAAACTCCATCCTCTTTTGATTTTGAAAGTGAGATGGCTAAGATAAAAATTTATGTACCATTTAATGAATTGATTAAGAATAGTGAGTACATAAATCAGAACATCAAAATGATTAATATGGGGCAAACCTCTAACACCCTGAACATACAAGATGCTCACCCAGCCATTTTATTCAGGCCTAGAGTAGAAGAAAGCAGTGAGAATGAAGAAGTTCCTCCTTTTTATGTCAGTTTGAAAATCCATGACATGAATCTACATAATGCTATGCTAGATTCTAGAGCATCTCACAACTTGATGCCCAAAGTGGTCATGGACCAATTGGGCCTTGATGTCACAAGACCTTATAAATATATGTTCTCCTTTGATTCAAGAAAAGTGAAATGCCTTGGCATGATAAAAGATCTGGTGGTGTCTTTGGCACAAATCCCAGCGAAGAATATGATTATGGATGTAGTGGTCGCTGATATCCCTCCAAAGTTCAGCATGTTGTTGTCCAGATCATGAGCTGCAAAATTGAAAGGAACTCTCCAGATGGATATGACGTATGCTACTAATCTTGTCTTTTTTCAAGACAGAAGACTGTACATGGAGGTTTTTCTTAAATATGTGGTCAGCAATAAATCACATCCTAGAAATCATCCTATCTATTCAGTGGAGACTGAATTAGGGTCTTCAATCTTCTTCAATGACCTGTGCTCCTAAGAAGAGGAAACAAAAACCGTTATGGCTGACAAACGTGAGCTTAAAAAGAAGATGGAGGAACTTTCAGAACGACAAGATGATGTAGAGGACTAGTTATGGAAGATGAATTTTGATGGAGCTTCCTATAGAGAAGGAGCTAGAGATGGCGTTTGGATCAACCACCCCAAAGGAGACTCGAAATTATGTTCCTACAAACTTGTCTTTGAATGCACTAATAACATGGTCGAATATGAAGCGTTGATATTGGGATTGAAATTTTTAGAAGATATGGGTGCCAAAAGAATTGTTGTACATGGATATTCTGAGCTAATTATAAAAAAAATCAAAGGCATCTACCAAGCAGAAAAACCCATATTGAGGGCTTATAGGAATCTGGTACTAGAACTCCTTGAGAAATTTTAAGAATGCAATCTTTCAGCAATTCCAAGAGAACAAAATCAGGTTGTTGATGCCCTGGCCACTTCAGCAATAGTTTTTAAATTCCAATTTTCCCTGAAAATGCTACAAGGTGGAGGTGAAGTACAGGCTAGCAGTACCATACAATATGAATCACTGACAAGTCTTCGAGAACGACAAACAGATAGAAATATTCCTCAAAATGGAGAACGAGTTCGAGAATTTGAACATTGATGATGAATATTGTGATGATGAGGTAGATGCAACCACTTTCACAAAAGAAGATACTTTGACAATCAGATTGTTGGAAGAGATATTGTTCAGCTAAAGAGTAATATCATCCCCAAGGTCCTGGTACGATTAGATAAACTTTTTGATAACAATGACGTAGCCATAAGTTCGAAGATCACAGTAAATGAAGGGGATGTGAAATATTGAAATATTGGGACTCCAAAGGATCCAAAGATCTTGAAGCTGTCTAAAAAGATCAACTCTGAAGTCAAAGAGAGGTATGTCAAATTAATGAAAGAATTCCCTGATGTTTTTGCTTGGAGCTATGATGATCTAAAGGTCTATGATACCAGTATAATCCAGCATGTTATCCC
>JASDQU010173429.1:857-20859 GCA_032191745.1 Picea mariana | reverse complement strand
GAGGATCCACGTGACGTGCCACATACCACCGGAAAGAGCATGATGTATACTATCCATCCATGGGTGTTGTATATTCATTTTCATTTTCCTTCATGTCCAAATAACTTCATCAATCTTCTGGTCCAAAACCCATGACTAGGGTTGACATCAATGACAACAACCAATCTTCCAACATATCCAACATTATTTTCAAGAGGTAAGAAAATCCCTTGATAACATTATTTTACTAGAAAAAGAGGCTAAAGCAGCAAGGAATACCTTTCATAAAGTAGTCGCATGTTCAGGGAACAGGGAGATGCTGAAGGATTTAAAACTTTCTACCATAGAACAGAGAAGAGGAGACATTATGCTCAAGGCATGGGAAACAAACATAGTCGAAAACAAGAAGACAGTCAAAGAAATCAAAGATGATTGTGAGGTAATATTTGATTCTTTGGATAAGCAAGCATTAGGATTTGAAAGAAATGACTATTCTGGATTACTAGGGCAGATAAACATTGTGAAAAAACAGTTGGACTACAAAGAGAGCTTACAGGAGGTTTAGGAAGAAATTTCACAGTTGAGTGAAATCAATACCAACCAGATAGACAGATGGTTGATACAACCTAATTTAAAGTTGCAAATGATCAGCTCTGCCAATAAAGGTTTTGAAGACCAATTTCCAAAGATAGAAAGAAAGTTTTATCTATTTGAAACTAAAGATCTCCCGACACCACCCAGAATTTTTGTCCATTTTTTGGAGAAGTGTGTTGAATGTATAGCTTCAAAAGAGGGAGAGACTTAAGCTAAATAGTGAAGTATCGTTTGAAAAATCATACTTTTGAAATGATTGATAAACAAAAGTTAATCATGCAATGGTTAAGGTTGCAGTTTTGTAACTATTTTTCTCCAGAAAAGTAGGAGATTTGCTAACTATCAAGTATTGATGACCTTGTATAAATGAAAGGAGCGAAGACTAAAAGAGGGCTTTTGGATCTCTCTAAAGAAAGCATTTTTCGACAAAGTAATTTTGAAGAGACTCTAAATTAATAGAAATGCAGATTGAAGATTCCATATCTTGTCACTTCTGAGTTATGTGTTTCCCTGTCATCTCATATTTTTTTCATATGTTTAATTGATGAATGCTTGGCTACAATTTAGTACAACCTCTACTGTGGAAATTATTATTCTTGTTATTTAAATCATTTACAGTTTTTCCTCTGTATCCGTTATCAACAATTACAAGACTTGTAGATGTTTAGATTTCAACATCATATGCTTCATTAATATTTTTCTCATTTTGTAGTCCTTTGTTACTATGTGAGATTCCTCTAAAACTGATGCCTCACTTTGTTAATAGCTTTATGTTTTTCTTCATATCATGCATGTTAATTTTCTTTAAAATTTAACTCAGATACAAGAAAAGGCCTACAATTTAGTCGTCCTATCTATTTGGGTGTTGACATCATTCTCATTACATTATGGAATAGAGATAACAAGCCTAAAAAGTAAAAACGAGAACGTTATCTTCTTTACTTTTACCCTTCATGACAGTACCAGTTGCAAGGAAACCTAATATCAAACTAGCATCGCTCTAAATTTATTTAACACTATCTTACAAGAAACAAATAAATGGGTTGAGTTAGAATGTTCATGGGCAACAATTGAGAGATATATCTGTATCTAGGAAAACTGGGAATTTCGATAGGGACAGTTGAGAAACCAACTATAGCCCTCATATTTTTATCATATCTTTTCCTATCATAATCTCCCTCTGTCTTTTCAGTTTCCTCGATAGTATACTTTAGAGACTTAAAGTATAAACTCAGGAACAACATATTTTTGGTGCCATTGTCGAGATCGAAGAAACAAAGTTTATTCCCTGGGAAGAACGACATTGACACTTTCTTTCTTTGATAGTGAAAAAAGTTTGAAAACCTTCTAAGGCTACCTTTATCTTTCACTTGGTGACTCCACATTATTTAAGCTGGCTCTTAACCAAAAAACCACCAGAAAGAATCCAGAAAACAAGCATATTTCACCTTTTTCCGACCCTGAAAAAATTCTAAAATCAAGAAGATACTTCCGCCAGGCTGTCTCATCCACAAATAAAAAATTTCAACCTAAGTTTACACAGTATGAATCTGAAGATCAACATGGTGAATCAAGTATTCCACCCCTTTATGGGAAATACTCCGTTGATAAAGTCACACCCCTTGAATAAGATTTGGTTCTTCTGGTCTTTAAGACCAAAGCTTTCTCAGCCTTTTCCCACACCGATAGAAAACGAAGATTTTCCTCACTTCCTGTTGTGACCGATTCTCCCTCACTTCTTGAAGTTCAGTTTACCACTTCTCAAAACTCAAACAATTATCCTATATATCTTGACTCAACTTCTATAGATTCTCCTGTATTCTCACCCAGTGGTTCCGAAGGAACCAGTCCACATTCCCCAAGATCTTCTTTCTCAAGCTTCTTCCTCTTTGATAATAAGTTTCTTGAAACCTGTCCTTATAACCCCTAGACTCTAACCATTAAATCCACAATGGCCGCGGCCAGAGGAGGTGGGGTTGGAGGAGCTATCGCGGGTGGTCAAGGAGGAGGAGCGGGCGGCCAAGCACTGCCTCTCCGAATATTTGCAAAGTTTGCTGCAAGATACGCCCCTCTGGTCCTACCAGTCCCTCTCCATGATTTACCAGAAAATTACATAAAAAACCTGCCTAAGTTCATGGGAGAAGGCGACTTGACAGCAACCGAACACATAAATGTTTTCGATCAATTCGCTGACATTCTTGGATTGGAACATGAAGATATTTACTCCAGACTCTTGGTTCAAACCTTTGAAGGGCAAGTAAGAACCTGGTTTCGAGGCCTAGTGGATGGATCTATACCGTCATATGATGAACTTGAAAATTCTTTTACCAGACAGTGGGGTGAGCAGAAAGACCATCTTTGTTATCTGACTATATTTGGAGCTCTTTGAAAGAAAAACTCTGAATCAGTCCTTGAATTTACACAATGATTTAACAAATTGTACAATAAGAACCCAACCGAGGTCAAGCCCCAACCTATAGCGAAAGTGACTTTCGCTGGAGCCTTTGACCTCGACTTCGCCCTGTTATTAAGGGAGACAAGATCAATAGATCTTACCAAGATGCAAGATGATGCCCTCGAAATCAAATCTAACATGATGGCATAAGGGAAGATGAAAGCTAAATTTGAGACAGGAAATAAAGAAATAAGGAGATACAGGGAGCAAGGAGGACCCTCTAGATCAGGGAGGTCCTCAGAAGATAAAATGGACGATATGGCTAGAATCATCGAAGAACTATCAAACAAAATATCGAGAATGGAGCTTGATCAAGCTAAAAATGAACATTAACCTAGAAAGGAGTTCAGGAAGAACACTAACCCTCAAAGCCAGCAAAAACAAATTAAGAATGAAGATCAAAAGATCCAAACCCCTTTTAAAAGTGAAAAATTTATTGGAGGACAAGACTTGGAGGATTTCTAGGAGTTAGAAGAGGATATGAACAATCTTGGTGATGCCTGCCTACAACCTTACATAACAAGAGATGATTATGAAAAATCTCTGACTACAGAGTATGGGACCGAGAGTAACAAAAACGACAATGTTTCTGAAGATTTGACCTATCAGGGAATAACAGATGGAATAATGGTTGAAATCCACAAGAAATATAACCTGAGACCTAAAAACAGGGTTTCCACAAACGCACCAGTTAAAAAGATACTGTCGAGGGTTGAAACTGATGAACCAGTTTCAAAAAGCACTGAAAAATAGACTGAAGGGACTAAGACCGCTAACATACAGTCTACTAAAACAAAGACAGCGGAAATGATGCCCTTAAGCATGCAGAAAATAAATACCCCTGTTACCGAGACAGAGGCCCCTCAGCCAAGGAAAGTTGAAAAGAAAGGGTCGGAGGTTTAAAACATGGAAATCAACAAAACCATTGGAATTTTTAACCTAGAAAATGAAATCAATAAGATCAAAATCCCTATTCCCCTTGTCGAACTAGCCAAAAACCCGATATACCGAAAACAAATTGCTAAAATGATTAGTTTTTCAGAAAATGAAAGTCAGGCTGATGTTATAAACTTAGAGGATGAAAAGCCTAACATAATTTTTGGCCCACACTTCGAAGGTGCTGGAGACACTGTTGCCCCTTTCTACATCACTTTGACCGTTTTCAACCATCTTCTCCATAACTGCATGTTAGATTCTGGGGCCTCTCACAATGTGATGCCTAAAGCAATCATGGATAGAATCATCCTTGGAATCACCATGTCTTATGGAGATTTATATTCTTTTGATTCGAGGAAATTCAAGTGTATAGGTATGATAAAGGACTTAGTAGTAAACCTCGCACAGGTACCTTCAAAAAGTGTTTTAATGGATGTATTTGTCACAGATATAACCCCAAAATATGGAATGCTCTTGTCCCAATATTGGGGTGCCAAAATTGGCGACTCCCTTCAACTTGATATGATGTACGCAACAATTCTAGTTTTCGAGGGGCAGTTCACGCGGCTGTACAGGGAAACCAGGTTATTATTTATGGTTAGTGATCCTCTCAGCCCAAATAATTATCCTGTATATATTGTTGATCAGGATATAGGTAATTGTATATTATCTATAGATGATGATGTGGATGCGTGTATAGAAGAAAGTTGTACATGAAATAAAAAAGAAAAAAAACAAATAGAATAGAACGTGTATAACACTGGTGTTTGGAAAATGTATTTTGATGGTGCCTCATCTTATCTTGGAGCTGGGGCTGGAGTAATTTTTGTGGAGCCTGATAACCAATTCATTATCCCTTTCTCTTATAGGCTTCAATGGAATATAGACCACACCAATAACGTATGTGAGTACGAATCTCTAGTGTTAGGGTTAGAGGTTGCTAGGAAAATGAAAATTAAGGTATTAGGCCAAACATCCTAGGTTAAGGTCATATCGAAATTTTGTTTGGGACCTAATCGAATTTTTTTTCTCCTCTGTTAATATTCACTTTGTCCCGAGGGCAGAAAATCAATAGGCGGATGATTTAGCTAAAGCGACTTCGACTTTCACACCTCCCACTGCTTTCAAACTTAAATATCATATACAAATGAGACATAGACCTTCCATACCCAATAACATACAACATTGGCAAGTCTTTGAGGACGATAAACAACTCCGAAAATTTCTAGAAATGATAGACGAGTTCACTGAAACCCATGCTGACCAAGAGAACCAAAATGATCCTATTTGGATCATGCAGGAATGGGAAGACCCCCAAGAAATCCAGGATAGAATTGCAAATCACCGAATGTTGATTTTAAAAAATAATTAGATACCCAAGGGCCCGATTCCCTTAGAAAGGATTTTCAGTCATGATGACATCCCTTTGAAGACTACCTTACAACCTTATCCGGAGGAAGTCGAAGATTGCAATATAGGTACTGAAGAGAGTCCCAGATTAGTGAAATTATCCAGGTACATGTCTCCTGAAATCAAAAGTAAATATGTTGAGTTGCTTAAAAAATACAAACATGTTTTTGCCTGGTCTTATGACGAGTTGAGAACTTATGGTACGTCTATCATGGAACATAAAATTCCTCTAAAACTAGGTGTCAAACCTTTTAGACAGAAACTCAGGNCCTGTTACCAGTGATAGAAAAGGAAGTCAAAAAACCCTTGGATGCTAAAATCATAGTTCCACTGAGATACTCTAAGTGGGTAGCCAATTTGGTCCTAGTAAGAAAGAAAAATGGTGAGATCAGACTGTGTGTCGACTTCAGAAACCTGAATCGATCATCACTCAAAGACAATTACCCATTTCATAAGATGGATCACGTTTTAGAAAAAGTAGTTGGAGCTAACTTAATGTCTATGATTGATGGTTTTTCAGGTTACAATTAGATGGCAGTGCATCAGGACAATAAAGAAAAAATTGCTTTCACTACCCCTTGGGGTACTTTTATGTACGATAAAATGCCCTTTGGTTTGATGAATGCAGGGGCCACTTTTCAGCAAGCCATGGATATCTCTTTCATAGGTGAAAGAGATAAATTCGTTCTTATCTATCTTGATGACCTGACCATGTTCTCCAAATCCGATGCAGAACATATAGCACACCTTAAACAAACCTTTGAGAAATGTGTAAATTTGGTTTGTCACTCAACCCCAAGAATTCTTATTTCGCAATGCAAGAAGGTAAATTCTTGGGCCATATCTTGTCTAAAGATGGGAATCAAAATCGATCCAAAAAGGGTTGAAGCAATAGACACTATAAATTTTCCTAGAAATGTAAAAGAAATTCAGTCTTTTTTAGGAAAAATAATTTTTTTGAGGAGATTCATTCCTAACTTCACTGAGATTGTAAAATTGATAACATATATGCTAAAAAAGGACAGCGAGGTGAGGTGGACCAGCGAAGCCAAAGCGTCATTTCAACGCATCAAGAAAGTAATAAGAGAAGCATCGGTCCTGACAAGTCCAGATTACACGAAAGAGTTTTTGATTTTTTCTTTTGCTTCAAAACATATTATTGCAGCTATGTTGTTACAAAAAGATGAAGAAAGTTTTGAGCGGCCTATTGCATTTTTTAGAAAAATCTTCAAAGATGTTGAGTTGAAATATGATATATTGGAGAAACAGGCCTACGTAATGGTGAAATCTCTCAAGGCTTTCAGAACTAGCATGTTGCATTCAAAGGTCATCGCTTATGTACCCTCTAGCTCTGTTAAAGACATCCTGGTGAAACCAAACATAGATGGAAGAAGAGGCAGGTGGTTAGCTAAGATCTAGGAGTTTGACCTAGAATTCAAGCCAACTAAAATTATCAAAGGTCAAGTTTTAGCCAAATTGCTTGCCGAATCAAATTTAAAAGCGCTTGGGATAAATCGGCTGCAAGAGGACGAGGGGTTCCTGGAAATAGACGAGATTGATATCACTTCCCTACAATCGAAATCCAAGATAATTTTTTGGCTTCAGCCTAGTATCACGACATCGTCCATTACCTACTCACGCTTTAATGTCCTAGTGAGTTAACCCTGTCAAAATCTCGGATGCTAAAGTTACATGTTGTAAAATACCATATCATAGATGCTAAATTGTATTGGAAATACCCCTTGGGTTTCCTACTGAGGTGTTTAGTTGAGACTGAAACAGAAGGGGTTATAGATGAATTCCATGTTGGAGTATGTGGAGGACATCATGCTTGGCAAGAAACAACACATAAAATATTAAGATCCAGATACTACTGGCCCAAATTATTCACAAAAGTGAACACTAAAGTTCGAAATTGTGTTCCATGCCAGTTGTTCACAGGCAAATAGAGGGTCCCAACTTTGCTCTTGATTCCAGTTAAAACTGAAGCCCTGTTTCAGCAATGGGGACTTGATTTCATTGGAGAAATTCATCCACACTCTAGTGCGCAACACAAATGGATCCTAACTACTACTGATTACTTCGTTAAGTGGGTAGAAGCTATCCCCACAAGGAATGTAATTGATTCAGTAGTAATCTATTTTTTAGAAGATAATATCTTATCCAGATTTGGTTGTCCTCCAAAGATAGTCACTGACAACACACAAGCATTTAAGTCAATGGCCATGATAAATTTTTGCTAAAAATATAACATCGTACTAGGACACTCCACAACTTACTATCCGCAAGGTAATGGTCTAGCCGAATCATCCAAAAAAAGCTTGATTACCGTGATAAAAAAGGTTTTGAATGAAAGCAAAAAAGCGTGGCATACCCATTTAAAATATGATTTATGGGCCAACAGAATAAGTACTAAAAGATCAATTGGGATTTCCCCTTCCCAGATGGTATATGGAACTGATGTCATTTTACCAATAAACCTTTCTCTGCCAATAATGAAACTCTGGCATGATTTGAATGAAGAACCCAATGATGTTACCAGGAGGATAAACTAGCTAGTCGAAGTGCAGAAAAATAGGGCCAAAGTAAATGAAAGGTTGCAAAGGTATCTGGATAAAATGAAAGCCTTATTTGATCAAAAAGAAAAAGATAGAGAATTCCTCCCTGGCGACTTGGTCTTAAAATGGGAATCTAGAAAAGAAGATGATGGAAAACATGGAAAATTCGATCCAGTCTGGTTCGGTCCATACAGAATTTCGGCCTTGGAAGGAAAAAATGCTTGGTTATTAGAAAACTTGGATGGAGCCATTCTTAAGGCCCCTGTAAATGGGCGGTATATTAAACACTCCATGCAATAATGTGTTTCTAAATTATCATTGTACATATCGGTTTGTTTTCATGCTTTTTGTATAGATTCCAAAAATAAAAAAATAAAAAATAAAATAAATGTATATAAAATAAAACAAATAAAAGTTTCTTTCATGTCATTTCCTAAGGATTATAATGTTATGTTATTCACAGGAAACGTTTCTCACGAGACAACGGGCTTGAGGTACTGAAAGGTGACATGCGCAGGTATTCCTATCAAGTCTCTCACAATGAAAAAGGTAATGAATGAGTAATCTTCGGGCTGGCAATATAAGAGCGGATAAAGGTATGAAATCCCATTTTAAAATACTAGATAAAATCTCTAAGAAGCACGAATGAATAAATCATCGATTTATTTTTGTAAAAAAAAAAACAACTCAATCAAAGAAGTTCTTAAAGTATTATAAAAAAGGGAGGACTTAAGAGAAGGTTGTAAAGGATAATTAAGAAAATCTCCAAGAACAACCATATGTACAATAGTTTTTCTAAACCCCTTTACCCTCCTCCTTGACCACAGTAAATCCTTTTCCCACCTAATCCTAGACGTCCGATCATGAAGTTTCTTGAGAACACAAGAGTCTCGCCTTGGTCATGAAAACTCTCGAACAAACTTTCAAGAAAGAGAGTAGGTTGTGTTTTTAGTTCTTTGACTTTGGTTGGATCATAAACATGTCTAGGTTAATCCTAGCCTTATTAGTTATCCTAACAGGAATAACTGATCAGTTTAGCTCAAGGAGGTTCCCTAGACTAAAGGTCAAACAGTGTCCATTAAGAAGTCCTCTTAAGCCCTTGATTTTTGAAGGCAGGTAAGAAGATTGACCTAGAGCGATTTAAATGAGTTGACAGACTTTGATTCTTTTTTAAAAAGATATCTTCCTGAGTGTATTGCATACTCATTGATTGCTCCCACTTCAAAAAATATATAAAATATTGAATACGGATAGATGGTGAGAGGAAATTCAATATTGATTGCCCCCATCTAGTTCAAAGAGATGAAGAAAGGAAATTCATGCTTATTGATTGCCCTCATCTCAGCGTTTAAATTCTTGCAAAAAAATGAAGTTGTGAAAGGAAATTCAATGTGGGAAGTTGGATAACTTCACCGGGGTACTGAACAGGCTCACTGGTAGTGAAGCAATATCCTCGTATCTGATAAATGATGATATACGCGAGTTACAAGATACTCTGGTAATTTCTCTTCTTTTCGGCTGGATTTTATCATAGGTTTCTAAAATCTCCTTACCGGACACAGCATAAATACTTACCTTGATGCAAACAGAATCACAAGAAGCCTAATAAGATGGTTAATTTGGTTTTGATTATCTTACACAAATTTGAGGTTAGCTTTAGGATAAGAAATCTATTGAAAACCTAGCTCGGGATAGTCATAATTTTTGTTTTTGAAGAGTTTTCAAGGTTAACGTTGAGACCTTGATGTTGTTCGATCTTTCTCATTATTTGTCTCACAGAGCCAAATATTTGATTCCATTACCCAATGAAGGCACTTGGTCTACATGTTCTTCTCATCTCACAAGGAATCCCGGTGCCGAAATCCGAAAAATGTTTAGCTTATTAAAAAAATTTAAAAGGGAAATAAATAAAGGATTCCTTTTCCGTCGCTTTCCACAAAGAGCTCTTTAAACCCGTAATTAATTAAGTTCCTAAACATAATTATCATTCCCTTAATCTTTCGCAATTCGGGTTTTTCCTTCTGTCGAAATGCTTTCAAACTCTCAACTGTCAAACTCCCCGTCCTCACTTTTCCAAAAAAGTTAAAAGGATAATTAATTATTAACTTGGATTAATTAAATCCCTAATACGTGTCTTAGCGCCTCACTAATCTCATCACAATTTCACGATCCAGGGATTGCTTATTACTTGTCCCCTGACGCTAGGATCTTCGAAGTTCTGAAACGTGAAATCACGTTTTCCCTAAACAAGGTTTAAGATTAAGGTTAATTTGTTTTTAAAACAGGATTAGTGATAATTAAACCACCTTTCGCATTTTGGGAATTGAGGATGGAGGTGATTTTTGAAACTCTTGTTTCGAAATCATCGATATACGACAGCATTAATAAAGGATAAATGAAGATTTTTTCAACACGAAAGTGTATCTCCAGGCATATCTTTCCATTGAAAGGCATTTATTTTTCTTCGTATGCATCTGTACATTCGTTATAACGCAAAATTGAAAG
The DNA here is from genome assembly GCA_032191745.1 of Picea mariana. Lineage (NCBI taxonomy): Eukaryota > Viridiplantae > Streptophyta > Pinopsida > Pinales > Pinaceae > Picea > Picea mariana. The sequence continues at coordinate 10,422 of JASDQU010173429.1, read as the reverse complement.
TTAATAAAGTCTTATATTTCAAACTTCATAGTTATCCTTTACATCTACAACAAGTCGCGTTTACCTGGTTTTATACACACTTTCTCTGTAAACAAGTCTCTGATCCAACATAGGTATCATGGCACCTAAGAAGGCACCCAAGAAAAGCGAAGAAATTTCATAAAGCTCGAGTCCAGACAGAGACGTTATATATGATACAACACTACATGCCATTGATTCCATAAAATCCTGGAGGCAAATTTTCGAGACTCTAGATTATGAATTAAAAAATTTCTCTCATGATGTCGACAACAAGCTTCGAGATATAGGGGAGTCTGAGCTCCACAAAATAGCTACACGTCTGCGACTTACGGCTTATAATGACATGATCAGTTGGGCCTTAGAGCAAATTGACGTACAAACAAGGAGCATTCTGGACAACTGAGGGGTCATCGTCGGCTCTTTCAGAACAGAACATTTACAAGTAATGTATAAATTATCTCCCAGTCCCAAGTATGCTTATAATAAAGATTTCGTGAGTAATTTTCAAAGGAAAGAATGTTTTGAGTCAGACCAAACACATCCTGACTTAATCAAGGATTGGTGGAGAAACAAGGGAAAATTCAGGGCTGACACCCATGGTATTTACGCCACAGCCTCATTGAATGAGTATATGATTTATGTGGCGATGATGCTATGTATACTTTTTGGTAAGAAAAGTCCCACCCATTTCCCTGCAGAATGCGTACCTCTTTTGTATGAGGCAGCTGAAGGTTACAACTTCAATTGGGATAAGATTTTATCTGATAACAAGGTGAAGGAGGTCATGGACTATCAGACTGCAAGATAAAAAGGCCAAACACTAGCCTTTTATATGTCGGCATACATCATGGATGCTATATGCTTCTCGACTCCTTTCCCTTTGATGAATTGGAGTTGGAATCTAACTTACCCGAAGCCAATTCACGAATATCATTCTAAACTTTGGGAAGAAAATGCCAAGGACCCATTCTATGAGATTTGTCATTTCGTGGTGATACCACTACATCAGATGTTGTATGGCTGTGCACCTCCCTGCATTTCAGAGTTGGTCACAGGAAACCTCAGGGCAGTTTCTGACTAGTTGATAGAGGGAATTTTTTCATACATTAGAGTTTTCGGGTGTTCAATCCCCCCACACGCCCTCCCGAAATTCCTCCCTAACAGAGTGGTGTGCAGGGAGGTGGCTTATCAAATAGTAGAAGGTGGAATTGGGATAGAACTAAAAATGGCTCAAAATAAATTTTGGCTAGTTTTTCCCGTTAAGATTGGGAAATTTTCATTGCTCAACTTAGGTCATTCCAAAGTTGAAGTGACAATGCTAGAGGAGGTTAAATTGGTAAACCTCGAGCACAGGAAGCACGATCCTTAACAGCTACTGGGAACACACATGGCCCACTGTAATATGAATGCCTATGAACATGAGAAATCCCCTTGTGATGATATGTTCAAAGGGACTAATACCTATGAGGAAGTGTTAGAAAGAGTACATACACTGCTGACCGACTTGCAAGCTAGTTTTCGGACCTTCCAGAGGCATAGACGGAGTGGTATGCCCAAAGTGTTGTAAGGAGAATCAATTACCCTTCCTCAGGAACAAGAAGATACTCCTCCAGGTTTCGGACAAGGAACACAAGATAAAGCCAATCTTGAAGAATTTCCTCAGGAGACTGAAGGCTCATCACAAAATGAAGAATCCTTATAGACAGAAAATCCAGAGACGAAAGCAGAGAGGAGGCCTAGGACACCTCCTGAGCCCAGTAAGTCCACTCCTCCTTTATCACTTGTTGTTGATATCATTATGCCTAGGAAAATGGGAGAAATAAGATCTACAGATCTAGGAAGTCCCATAACTTCCTTAACCCCTTTGCAGTCCACCTTTGGACTCCCACAGATGGGAGATATATATGTTGGTGACCTCACCCCTATTTCCAGAGATGAGATCCCCCCTTCCGATTATTTTTTCAGAAATAAGAGGAAGGCTATTGTAAGGCAAGAAATGCATATGAGATAAGGGGGTATGGTGAAGAAGCATAGGGTCTTGATAGATGGCTAGAAACTAGAAGAGGAGGATTTCGCTACAACGGTAGCAAGCTCCATGGGAGACATGGAAACAAAAAACATTTTTACAGTGGAGAACATGAGAACAAGAATAAAGAAGAGTAACCATATGATATCTCTATTGCAGGATTAGTTGAAGAATGTTGAGAAAAGAATTAGAGAAGAGGTGAATAAAAGTCTGGAGCAGGCCAGAGTTGTTGAAAGGAAAGAAATCCAGTCACTCAAAACTAGCCTGGATGAAATGAACCAGAGGATACAAGCAAGTCATGTACATGTTACTCAACAAAGGGAGATTGTTAAACAATTATAGGCTAAATTGAGTTTAAAAAAAGGCCCGGTCATGGACTTAAAGGCTTTTCAAACCCTCTCGTTAGAAGCCCACACAAAGATATAAGATGAACAACAACACTTGATATCCAAAATAGAGATCATCCAACATTATTTTCAAGAGGTAAGCAAATCCCTTGATAACATTATTTTACTAAAAAAAGAGGCTAAAGAAACAAGGAATACCTTTCAGAAAGTAGTCACATGTTTAGGGAACAGGGAGATGCCGAAGGATTTAAAAATTTATGTCACAGAACAGATAAGAGGAGACATTATGCTCAAGGAATGGGAAACAAAAATAGTTGAAAACAAGAAGACAATCAAAGAAATCAAAGATGATTGTGAGGGAATCTTTGATTCTTTGGATAAGCAAGCATTAGGATTTGAAGCAAATGACCGTTCTAGATTACTAGGGAAGATAAACATTGTGAAACAACAATTGGACTACAAAGAGAGCTTACAGGAGGTTCAGGCAGAAATTTCACAGTTGAGCGAAATCAATACCAACCAGATAGACAGATGGCTGATACAACCTAATTTAAAGTTGCAAATGATTAGCTTTGCCGATAAAGGTTTTGAAGACCAGTTTCCAAAGATACAAAGAAATTTTTATCTATTTGAAACTAAAGATCTCCCGACACCACCCAGAATTTTTGTCCATTTTTTGGAGAAGTGTGTTGAATGTATAGCTTCAAAAAAGGGAGAGACTTCAGCTAAACAATGAAGTATCATTTGAAAAATCATACTATTGAAATGATAGATAAAAAAAAGTTAATCATGCAATGGTTAAGGTTGCAATTTTGTAACTATTTTTCTCCATAAAAGTAGGAGATTTGCTAACTATCAAGTATTGATGACTTTGTATAAATGCAAGGAGCGAAGACTAAAAGAGGGCTTTTGGATCTCTCTAAAGAAAGCATTTTTTGACGAAGTAATTTTGAAGAGACTCTAAATTAATAGAAATGCAAATTGAAGATTCCAGATCTTGTCACTTATGAGTTATGTGTTTCCTTGTCATCTCATCTTTCTTTCATATGTTTAATTGATGAATGCTTGGATACAATTTAGTACAACCTCTACTGTGGAAATTATTATTCTTGTTATTTAAGTCATTTACAGTTTTTCATATGTATCTGTTATCAAAAGATTCAAGACCTGTATATGTTTAGATTTCAACATCATATGCTTCATTAATATTTTTCTCATTTTGTAGTCTTCAGTTACTATGTTAGATTCCTCTGAAATTGATGCCTCACTTTGCTAATAGCTTTATGTTTTTCTTCATATCACGCATGTTACTTTTCTTTAAAATTTAACTCAGATACAAGAAAAGGCCTACAATTTAGTCATCCTATATATTTGGGTGTTGACATCATTCTCGTTACATTATGGAATAGAGATAACAAGCCTAAAAAGAAAACACAAGAACTTTATCTTCTTTACTTTTACTCTTCATGACAGTACCAGTTGCAAGGCAACCTAATATCGAGCCCGACCTTTCGGATCAAACCAACATCTCTCTAAATTTATTTAACACTATCTTACAAACAACAAATAACCAGGTTGAGTTAGAAAATTCATGGGCAACAATTGAGAGAGATATCAGTATCCAGAAAAACTGGGAATTTCGACAGATACAGTTGAGAAACCAACTATAGCCCTCTTCTTTTTATCATATCTTTTCCTATCGTTATCTCCCTATGTCTTTTCAGATGCCTTGATAGTATACTTTATAGCCTTAAAGTATTAACTTAGAAACAACACCCTTGGTAAGAGCATTTTCAGAAGTACAACTTGAGTCTTGAATTCATTTGGATGATGTGTCATCCTTGGATTCCCCTCCACTGGGGACCATCCACTGTTCCTTTAGTTGCGCAAAATCAATCTTCTTTTGATATTGGTTTCTCTTAGTGTGTGTTTCTAGAATGCCCATCTCTTCATCTGGGACTGGTTTTAAATGTGTTGGCCACTCGACTACCCTCTACTAAATTTCCTCTTCCATGACGCAGAAAGGAAGCAATGCCATTGAAGCCCCCTATTCATCATCGACATATATATAAATTTTATGAAAATTGCATTCAAAAATAAGGTAGCTAGCATACCTATCGATAATACTGCGCGAGATGTGCATTTGAGAAGCATTTGCATAGATAATTTTTTGGTACCATTATTGAAAAACGTTTTCATTATACACTTGAATGATCGGGTAGTTTCTTACATGCAATGGGAGGAAACATGGAGCTGTGAATACATGGCCACTCCCAGCAGTTCATTCAAAACCTAGAGGGGGCCTCCAGAGAACCATAATGATGAGAAATATAATCCAACTATAGTGAAATTCCTTCCCGAAGATATGGGCATATAAACAATCTTCAATGAATTCATTTAGGATATATCGTGCCTAGGCAATATGGACACCTTATAGACACCACTCAATGGCTATGACGATCCCGAGTGGACACTCCTCCTTCATACAATTGCACAATATTTTACAGGTGAGAAATTAGGTCATAAAAGGAATTGGATGAGAATCAATTTCAGAAATCACCACCCGATGCATTCCCTGACGTGTGTTGTACTTTCCATACACATCATTCTAGACAACATCTTTAGCGTTCAATTATTTTTTGGGTTCCTCACCATGCATGGGTAAGTCGGTAGGATCGTTTCTACATCAACTAGATATTTTTTGCCAGCCATAGGTATCCACCATGCAAGTGAGTAAGTAAGAAGCAGATGAATATGGTCACTGACCCCCCATGGCCAGAGAAAGGGAAATTGACTAGGAACAATATGCCGACTCAATGAAGTGGTTTGTCCCAATCTTGTGTGAGCACCAATTGTTGACCATTCGCACTCTGAATCACCTTCACATAATTGTGAAACCTGGGTCTAGAAATTGTATAGAGTCTCTAACGTCATAGTTGACGAAGTGAAAATCTTGCACTTTCCCCCTGAGGGATCTTGTAAATCTCACATTTCAAGGTAACAATGACTCTGGTATTTTTTGATCTTTCATTGTCTTGGATTTTTTATGGGCCTATGACATACTTGATGAATCCATTCAAATAATTCATACCAAGTATGTTATTTACTAGTGTTAATATGTGCATACTATAATCCTTCTTACTTCTGAAATACTCTTCAACCATTTTGAAGTTTTGGATACCTTCTCATAGACTAGAAATAAGAATGCATGCACTTAGTTGGGAAAGTATTAACTCGAGGAGAGAAAATCCTTCAGGAGAGTATGACGATACAATTTCGGGGTTATGAACTAAGTCATTAATAACTCAAACTTCCACATGGTTCTCTTCGAACCCCACTGAAACATTTGTACTTTTTACCGTCCTTTCAATCCCTCCAAATGTAAATGAAAGAGTGTTTCGTGTTGTGACCCTGTTGACATTCAATATTTTTGAGCCATGTTAGCCATCTACATACAATTTTTCATTCATGGTGCATGTCCACCCATTTTTATTGTCAAATGTGTGTAATCTATGGGAGATATATTAGCATTCACTACTAGGTACCATCACAATAGGCTATTCCCTAGGTATCGTACAACGAACATGTCACTTTTGATCGCATGAAAAAATTTGGGTCATCATACATTAAGTGTGAAGTTGACATCTATGTACATGCACTAGTCTTATTATTTGGGGGAGTTGCACATGATTCCTGCACACCATTGGTTAATTGGTTGAAGCAACCCCTGTCGGGTCACAACTCTTCTTCAAACATGCCTAACTGCTCATTTGTTTTCATGGAATATCTGGACTTGACTCATCAGGATCTGGTGGCATCCACTGATTAACCACTACCTCTTTACTCTTGTGCAACTCATCCATTTTCTCAATGGGGTTGATGGGGATTTCCAATATGGACATTCTTTATATTACAACATGTTGATTAGCCGTCTCTATCCTTCGTGCATGAGGCTCCCTTATCTTCCCAGTAGAAAATCAAGGGATTGGGGTGATAGAGGGATTTTTTGGCAATGCATGCTAGGCCTCTGGATATTGACTTCATGCCCTACACCACTGCTTGTCTACCCAACCTTGTTTACAAGAACACATCTACTGATGAATATCCGCCCTTGTCCATAATCTCTCTCTTAGTGGATTATCCACATCTACCCATTGTCGAATATGTTCTCAATGTGCATCCCATCATTGGGTGGGTATTCTTGTTAACGATGTATTGAGGGCCAAGCTTGGTGGTTTTTGGGAATGTGTTGCATCTAGGAAATAAACACATCCATCAAATTCGACCCTTCAAATTGGTAGGACCCAAATTCTTCTTTGTGCACTTTCATAAATATTACTTTTCCACCTTTCCATGGAATCTTGTGAATCAATACCATATGAATTCATGCTCCTCCAACTCATTTCCCCATCTATTATATGATTGATATAATATTCCCTATGCATCATGATCTTGTAGATATTTTAAATGAAAGATCTTCACACATACTCATTTATGGGATCATTGTATATTTCCCCTTCATTAGGATCCAAATCTGTGATCACGCATAATGTGTCGGTCTCAAATGACATTTGTCACTTCTTTAGATTCAACACAACATTATTGTTGAAGGCCCAATAAATGACAAGTAGGGCATGGTATGGATCAGAATCATCTATGATCTCTATCACTTCAAAATCAACCTTCATCTTTACCCCTTCTATGTTCACTTTGAATTGCTTCAATCAATATATAGGGTAGATTATGTACTAATTTACCAACCGAATTTGGATGGGCGACAAAACCAAGTTTGGTTTACCCATAAATTCCCATGACTTCTTCGGCAAGATGTTCATGTCAGAACCTAGATCCAACATGACCCCATCCATCTCATAGCTTTTAAGTTCACCTGTTATCTTGAACTCTCTTCCAGTGTGCTTCTCCTTACTGACCTTCCACACATCCCTTTCTCATAGGGGGGATGATATAGCTCTATCTATCCCTGCTTTCCCCATGCAGGTTGCTAACATCTGCATGAAATTTAGTGTAGCATCAAGATATCTTAACAATCTTAAACAACAACACAAGCAGCTACTTACTTGGTCCTCAATTTCTATTTGTCGAGCCAATTCATATAGTTTTTCTTATCTCTTTGTGTGCTTCAAATATTCATGTACATGTTCCTCTATTTCCCTATATTCAATGTGTCACAACTCCTCTTGTCTACATGCTTCTTCCAATGAACTCTGCATTGCGTGTTGTATTTCCTCACTCATACAAGCTTCCTCCAAACACCTCTATGTGGCGTGTTGCAATTCTCTGTGGGCATGTTCCTCTTTCAATGACCTGCATGTCACTCACTGTAATTCCTCACAGACATGGGCCTCTTCAAGTGACCTTTGTTTCATGCACTACAACTCTTCTCATTCTCTTTCTTCCTCTATGGTCCTCTGTGCATCATGTAGAAATTTCTTTTGCTGAACAACATCAAACTTAGGAGGGTGTTGCACCAATTTTCTTATCTATCCTTTGACTTTAAATTTCACCATGTTAAAATTCCATCCCTATCTTTTACCTGCCTCATATTATCACCCACACATCAACTTAATCATCATTTTTATGATTGTCATGCGGCTCTATAGTTAGCATGTTTCAATGTTCCTACTTCTCTTCCCACTTCTTCAGTAAGTCGATACAATCCTCTGTAACGTGATCGAGGATATAATAGTACCCACAGAGAGCACATGGTTTGGTACAAAATATTGACACGTGTTCTATATCATCATAGTTAAAACAAGTGGGGGGTTTACCTCCCCCTCCTCCATATCCACCTCTGGGAACTCCTTGATATCCACCTCTCTCAAAACCACCATGTTCACCACCCTTCTATTCCTCTTGAACCAAAAATACATCATGGGTATTTCCTTTCATAAGCTAGAGTGACCGATAGTTGTTCAAATCGTGTTCCCTAGACTTGAAGAATTCAAAAAATGGAGTATGATGTGTCTTCTAATATTTCTAAAATGTTTGGAAGTGGGGTGGTATATGGCCCCACTTTCTATAAATTTCACACCACTCCATCTGATTTCCAATCGAAAATGGATTCGACACACACATTGCCATATAGTTTCCAAGTGTAGGACATTCATCTATATAACGCCCCTTTGAATTTCATGTTTTACACCATACGTGTTCACGCATAAATTTTTCCTTTTCCATATCTTACAATTGCATCAATAGGTTGGCCAAATAAGACTTGACCTAGGCAAATTTTCTTATTTCTCTTCTCTTCCTGGTGTTGCCTCCAGGTGCATCACAATCTCCACCGATTTAGCTTGAGCAGACACCTTCTGTTGGGTAAGCGAGACTCGAATATGGGGAAGAAACCCTACAATGAATCATTCTCTATGTTGCATGTCTTGGATCTGGAACATTATCCTATCTAGAAAAATATTAAACTTTTGGTCATAATCCCACACGGTTTCTCCCGATTTTTGCTTAATCTTTGTAATTCATTGAGATTTCAACATAGAATTTTGGAATTCCTTAAGAAAATATCTCATAATATCTATAAGAGACATCATTTGTCTCTCTAGTGTAGTGGCCTTGTATTTGTCTCTCTAGTGTACTAGCCTTGTACTTCATATACCATGTCAGGGCTCTGCCCCTGAACGTGGTCTCCAATTGCGCAATCTTTGATGCCTCGTCTATGATCCTCTTCATAGACCATATCACCTCACACGTGAACCAATGTTTCTTTGCATCATCTCTTCCCGTCCCATGAGCATGGGTAAGATTAGGGTACTATCCTGATTCATCATCTTCAATATCAAACTATGTCCTCTGAACTGATTATTGGGTGTCAAGGATCTTGGTACTAATACTCTTCCTAGTGAAGTAGCACTAAATTCATGTTATTCTTTACTCATTGCTTCTCTTATTTATTTTCCTACTCTTTCTTCTACTCCAATCACCTCACTATCTGTTATTATTTCTTCTTGGCTAAAAATTTTCAAAGGGGGTGGTTGATCCAGGTGGATATCGGTGGCCACCCACCTTTTCTGACTAGCTCAAAATAGTTTTCTGGCAATTTTGGCAATTTACTATTTTTAGCAGGTTTTAACTTTCGGGGCCATTTTGAGGGCCTAAATGAAGGTTTTTTTGATATCTAGGTTCTCAATTATAGCCAAAG
>JASDQU010173428.1:3401-16108 GCA_032191745.1 Picea mariana | reverse complement strand
TATATATATTGTACATCAGGCATAGTCATTGTCATGGTCATCATCAATTGGAGTTAACTATCGTGATGGTGAAGCATAGGCTATCACTCTGAACCATCGTCATTATCATGGTAATGGTCATGGTCATGATCAATGTTTTCTATTTATGTAATAATGTATTATTAATGTATTTGTACTTTATTACTTCAATATATTAATGTATTATTATAAATTAAATATTTTTTTCATGTTTTAATGCTTTATTAATGTATTAATTAACAATACTTTATTAATTTTTTAATATTTTATTAATGTATTATTTCATAATGTATAAATATTTTATTAATACATTAATTTATTAATTAAGAATATATAAATATATTAACTATAATATATTTAAACACAATAATAATGAGTTAATATACTATTATAATTTATTACTTAATATATTTGTTAGTGTTTTATTAATACATTAATTAATAATCTATAAATAAGTTATTTATAAAATATTTTAACATTATAATAATGAGTTAATACATTATTACAATATATTAATTTGGGTGATATATTATTAAAGTATTGATGTATAGTTATTTTATTAATGTATCATTATCTTATTAATTAATGTATTACTTTATTATTGTATAAATATTTTATTAATGTGAAGTATGGGGTTGCAGTATCTCTCGTGAATCCTAGAGAAAGATAGAGCAAATACAAAAGAATTTTATAACTTATAATCTCAAAATTAAAGAAAATACTCCCTATCCCATCCTCCTCGTAGAAACAAGCCTCTACCCCATTGAGAGCATGGCTATGACTAGATACCTAATGTATAAGAACAAGTTAAACAACATGGAAGACAAGAGGCTACCTAAAATTGCTTCCAAATCAAGTCATAACCACCATCAACTCAAGCGAGGATGGCATAAAGATGCCCAGTCTTGGCTAAACTATTGGGGAATCATGGAAGAAACCATTTTGCAGAATAAAGATACTATTAAAAAAAACGTCAAATCAAAATTTAAGGAAAAAATATGGTGTGATAAAGAGTTAGAGGAAAAAAGAAAATTAAGGTATTATAAAGATGTAATCAACCCTAATCTAGAAGATCAAAATTATCTATCTCTTTGAGTGTAAAGAAAAAAATAAGCATTGCTAAGATAAGAACAAATTCTCACGAGCTCCATAGTGAAACTGAGCGTTGGTCAATTCCTAAAACGCCATGGGATGAAAGAGTGTGTCACCTTTGTGACACTAAGAAGGTTGATGATGAAAAACACTTTCTCTTAGATTGTCCAGCCTATTCCCATATTAGATCTCATTTTCAAAATATTAATCACACTACCAACCTTCCTAACCTCTTAACTCAACAAAAGTGTGGTGATCTTGGAAAGCTTCTCTTAATTCTTCCTAACCTCTTAACTCAACAAAAGTATGGTGATCTTGGAAAGCTTCTCTTAATGCTTTTCGAGCACAGAAACAAAATTCTAAAGAATCACAAGTAATCACTTATCCTCTTAAGGTCCGATAGACCAATTAGATCTTAGTGAACGTTAATCATTAAATACATTAATGTATTAATAATGCTTTACTAATGTATTAATAATGCTTTACTAATGTATTAATACATTAATAATGCTTTATTAAATGTATTAATAATGCTTTATTAATGTATTAATTATTAATAATACTTTAATGTATTAATGCATTTAATACATTAATGTATTTTTCATTACTTTAATATCTTTTTATATATTATTTGTTATTACTTTAACATTTTATATGTATTTTTTATTACTTGAGTATTTTTTAATGTATTAATTATTATTAATGTATTAATACATTAATAATGCTTTATTAAATGTATTAATAATGTTTTATTAATGTATTAATTATTAATAATACTTTAATGTATTAATGCATTAAATACATTAATGTATTTTTCATTACTTTAATATCTTTTTATTAATTATTTGTTATTACTTTAATATTTTATATGTATTTTTTAATGTATTAATGTTGTATTCATGTATTACCTTATCAATGTATTACTCTATTATTGTATAATAATGTATTAATAATAATAATATATTATTCTTTTATAATAATATATTACTTTACATTAATACATTATTAATATTATATTAATACATTAATAAGGTAAGATATTAATAATACATTATTAAAGTATGAGTTAATATACTATTATAATTTATTAAGTAATATATTTGTTAGTGTTTTATTAATACATTTTAATAATAAGTTAATACATTATTATAATGTATTAGTAATATATTAATATTTTAATGTGTTAATGTATTAATACATTAATAATGCTTACTAAATATATTAATGTATTAACACATTAATACATTAAATAAATTAAATATATTAATGTATTAAATACATTAATAATACTTTAGTGTATTAATAATGCTTTAATGTATTAATACATTAATGCATTTAATGTATTTAATACATTAAATATATTAATGCATTTAATATATTAAATACATTAAATGTATTAATGTATTAATACATTAAAGCATTATTAATACACTAAAGTATTATTAATGTATTAATGTATTTAATACATTAATATATTTAATTTATTTAATGTATTTAATACATTAATATATTAATGTTATTTCAGATATGTTCTCAGTCAACTAGTAACAACCACATTTATGTATAAAGTGGTTGATATATGTGGATGGCACCATTAATTTTAAACAACTAATAAAAATGACGTTGATAAACTGTATATCAACCATTTTTTACATAAATGTGATTATTACTAATATTATATATTTTTTTAAAATATGACAGACAATAAATGTATGTAGTGGTTTTACACTCACTTCATACACTTCATACCGTGACTACACCGTCACTGGATTCGATGGCTCTCTCGTCGCAGTCGATTTCTCATAGTGTCCTCAACATTCCTACAAACAGATGGCCTTCTGCATGTAAGCTAATTTCACTGGACTCTGCTAGAATCTGCTTCAAATGTTTATACCTAGATCGTATTCTTCTGCACTCGTCTCCATTATACCCTGCGACTGTGTAGCATTCTTATGCACTCGTCTCGAATCGACCCTGAGACTCTGTGGCGTCTCAGTTTTCTAAGTCGGTAATCGAGGTTTCAGTCTGGTGTATTCAGTTCAACATTGAATTTTTTGAGGAGGATTTCGATCATTCTTTTTTTGGTTCTTTTTTAATATTATTGTTATACAAATTCGTTTACTTGTAGAATGATAAATTCATAGGTTCAATACCTCCTAATGCAGGCGATCAGAAGACTTTATGGTTAATATGTGAGATTTTGTGTTACACAAGAATTGTTCAGGTTATTATTCATCCAGAAGTTTAGAGTGGGATTTGAAGATACGTCGATTGCGATGTTATAATTACTAATCGAATCAGACAGGTAAGGCTCTAAAACTAAAAGTGTTCCTCTATCACAAATTTTATACACATATGCGTTCAAAATAGAGGGCTCTATGGAGATATTCAAACATCGAGCCTCCAAAGAATGTGAGGTTGTTGGCTCTGTATTCTGTGGTATTACTTGTAAAATGGTTGACAGAGGAGCCTAGTATACTCTATGGTTGACATGAAGGCATCATGTTAAACCATTTATATATTAAATATTTATTTCAGAAAGGATGTTTATATATATATACTTTAAGATTAATAATAATATAATAATTGTACGTAGTTTTATTCTTACTATTGTTATTCTTATTTTGTAAGATTGGTAAATAATAAATAATCGGAGTATTTTATTTTTCAAAACAATTTTTGGTACATGATAAATAATTAGAGGTTTTCAAAATTAAATGATAACATAATTTTTTTTATGGATACTTTTTTAAAATAAAATAATTGTGTTAAATAGTATTTGATCATCATATTTGAATTTTCAATATATTTTTAATTATGTGGCGTACACCTATTGATAATGGGCACATTTAATGATCTTTTAACCTTAAATCTTAATCTTATGGTCAACAATTGAAGATGGTGGCATATTCTTAGTCATCCTCCTAAATCAATGAATGAGATTTAGTGTTCATAACTTCCTTGCATTTATAAATGCATGCGTTAACATATTTACTTTTTCACATTTACCTAATCATATTAAAAAATTATTGTAAGGCCATATGATTGCCACATTAAGATGATTAATGAAGATTAATATCTATGCAAGATTTTATTGCCACTCAAATAGATTACAAATATAACTGTTGTGATGTGAACCATAACTACCTTTAGATTACACGTATTGGAATGTGAACCGATTTTTGTAATTAAATCACATGGATACCAGAGACGAAATATCTTACTACATATATGAGATTGTGTTCATTTCAACCTCTATCTCCTCAGTATTTTTCCTTGGGAAACTGGTTGAAGTCTCTGCATTGTTTAGGACGGACGGTCCTTGAGATGATGTTGTGAGGCAATAAGAATTCATCGACGAACCAATGGATTAAATCGCATGGATTATGTGGCAGCTGAGTTTTGTATCATACTATTTCATTTTAAAACTCTAATTAGGGTTTCTGCAAAAATTAAGGTTTGTTTGTACTTTAATATGTTAATTAAGGTTTGATTGTAAATAATATAGGGCAAAAAAGAATTAGGGTTTATTTGCAAATGAGATATGCCTTTCGACGTTCATCAGCCACAATTATGTGACTGTGCTAGTACATATAGCCTAAAAATTTGATATTTCCTCTAGTATCCACACTTAAAAGGTTTTTTGGGTTTACTTTACGGTGCCACTTCCATTTTTAGTCAAATAGAACATAGGTCCAATCTTTTTTTGGATTCTAGCCTCAAGGTTGGGGTCGGTTGGGAAAGAGGAAGAGGCTATGGTTTATTTTCTTGAGCCCCTAACCCGTTGATGTCTAGAGAGGTAAGCACAGTATTTCTCTCATAGCCCATTTGAAAGTGACATATTTTCATACAAGATTAGTGTTTGGGAGTTTTAGTCAACTTTGAATTGAGTCAAGATCGAGAATTCCATTTTTACTCTTTGAAGGGGGTTCAAATCCACAAACCTTCACTTGATGGGATTCCCTACGAAACTGATTTTTCCACTATGAATTGAGAATACAAGGATTCAGTTGACTAGTCTCGGAATTCATTCTCGTATCTATGTAGTCTTGGTAATATTAGTAACTTAGTTTATATATTTGAAGTTTAACTTCATAGTTTTGTATATGATTATTGTAGTTATGAATCTTTTATATTAGTCTTATAATCATTGGTAATATTGGTAACTTAGTTTATATATTTGATGTTTAATTTTATAGATTTGTATATGGTTATTGTAGCTATGAATCTTTTATATTAGTCCTACAATCATTGGTAATATTAGTAACTTAGTTTATATATTTGATGTTTAATTTTATAGATTTGTATATGGTTATTGTAATTATGAATCTTTTATATTAGTCTTACAATCATAGTTAGTTATTCAATGAGTTATTTAATTATATAAAATGAAATTTTTTTTTGACAATATTACATTTGGTATCTATGCACTTTTGGTAATATTAGTAACTTTGCTTGAATATTTGAAGTTTAATTTCATATATTTGTATATGGTTATTGTAGCTATGAATTTTTTATATTAGTCTTACAAGCATAGTTAGTCATTCAATGAGTTATTTAATTATATAAAATGAATTTTGTTGACAATATTACATGTATGTTTTATTTTTAGGCTGAGTATCGAGAATATGATGATGTTGACTATGATGAGATTGGCATAATAAGGGGATTAGATGATGTTAATACTTATATTGATGATTATACTAACTCAACGTGATTATGAGGGTAAGGCGATTATTGTGTCTTGGGTGACTCCTTCAGAGCTTGGATCCAGTGAGGTGTTTTATGGCACAATAGAGCATAATTATGATCATTGTGCAGAAGGATTAGTAACGCAATACACATTATTTCAAGTATATGTCTAGTTTCATTCATCATTGTCTTATTGATAGCCTTGAGTATAATAATAAGTACTCTTACAAAATTGGGAATGGGAGTTGTGTACAATAGTTTTGGTTTTTCACACCTCCAAAAAATTGACCTAGATGTTGCCTACGAGTTTGGAATAATAGGGGACCTAGGACAAACATTCCATTCCCTTTCGTTTGAGAATTAATGTCTGGAACCAGGCGAGAGTGGCAGAGTTGTAGACAATTAGCTCCCAAATGCAGATCTTGTTAAGATTGAGGCTATCCTTGATTACCTTTCTAAAATTGCATTATTTCTCACTACCGGTACTATGCTTGATGGGTATTCCTCAACTCAAAAGAGGCACCTGGTGGTTTGTGCTTCAGAGTATCATTTGATCGCAGGTCAGTTGTATAAATTGGGATTGGATCGCATCCTTAGAAGGTGTGTGCTTGACCATGAAAGATCGAATATTTTGTGAGACTGTCACAATGGAGTTGCGAGAGGTCATGTTGGAGGGAAGGTGACCACAAATAAGATATTACAGGTAGGATTGTGGTGGCCAACTGTCTTCAAATATGCCAAGGATTATGCCAAGACATGTTATGTTTGTCAAAGGGTCAGTAAATCATTATGCGAAGACTAGTTTCCCTTACATAATGTTCTCTCTCTTCAAGCCTTTGAGAAATGGGCAGTTGACTTCATAGGACCAATCCATCCACTAGCCAAGTACTCGAAAGCAAGATATATCATCACTGCTACCGACAATCTCACCTGTTGGGATGAAGCACAACCAATTTGAGATTGCTCTATAGATACAACAACCATGTTTATTTTTTAGAACATAATCACCCAATTTGGATTCCCTCGGAGTTTGACCAATCATCAGGGTGCACATTCCATCAGTGAGACTATAGCCACTCTCACTTGTGAGTTCCTAAATCAACATCACAAAAGTTGAATGTATCATCCACAAGAAAATGGTACAGTTGAAGCCTTTAACATGATTCTGGAGAGACAGTTAAACAAGGTATGTTGCACAAATATGGATGACTAGGATGAAAGGGTTCCAACAATATTGTAGGCTTTCAGGACTACTACAAAGAAACTGCATAAGTATACTCCATTCCAACTGGTGTATGGCAGAGAAGCAGTTGTCCCCACTGAGTTTATCACTCTGAGCTTATGCATTGTGTAAGTAACTCATATGATAGATGACGAATCAGTTGCGGAATGGGTCATAGAGTCGTTAGAATTGAATGAAGCACGATTTCTGACAGATTTTCATCAGACAGTGGAAAGGCTAGGCAGAAGGCTTAGCATGATAGGAATATTAAGACTAAGTCTTTTGTGCAAGGTGATCAAGTTTTATTGTACAACAATAAGTATCAAAAGCATCCCAGGAAAGTGAAAATGCATTGGCTTGGACCCTTCATAGTTGCATAGATTCAGAAATCTGGTGTTGTAAAACTGGCACAACTAAAGGGTATTCTTTGTCCAAGATAGGTGAATGGTGCATGCCTCAAGCTATACATTTATTCTCAATAAGATGAATTTTCACAGCACTCATGTCACACGGAATGAATAAAGTAGGTAGGTTTTTCAATTTTTTTTATTGTTTCCCCTTTTCGTCAATTTATTTTTTATTTTGTTGCTTTAAAAACTAAAAAAACAAATTATTTTTTACTTTGTTGCTTTAAAAACCCAAAAAACATAAGCATAAAATACAAAAAACCAAAAATATCTATCCTAGCTTGCTCTTGAAATTTCATCTTTCATAGCTAGTGAACCCTTGCGGATTTCATCTCTAGAGTTATCTCTACCCCAAGGCCATTTAACCCTCCACTTTTTTGCATTTAATTTTATATTTTATGAGGGTATTTGAGTTTTACAGATCTGCAGAATAAATAGCAGAATTTACATCAGATCCAACAATAACCTCACCCTAAGGGGCTTCAAAGTAAGTATCTATTCTAAGAAACCACTTGTATTTTTCCAAATTCATTTTATAATTGAAAATATGAATTTATAGGATAAAAATAATCAATTTTATGTCATTACAAGGTTATTATCTTGCTAGAATAATTTTATGGGTTTTGACCTTAGAGGGATATGAACCCCAAATATGCATAGTGATTTCCTGTTTTCCTAGCTTCTTAGCCCATCGATATAGTGATCTAAGGTGCATATGACTTGTGGGAGGCCTCCAAAAGGCCATTTTTCTTGGTTTTCTGTGCTCTTTTTATGCATTTTACAGATCTTAAAACTCAAGACAATAAGTAACAGCTCAAAGTACAACCTCATTACCAAAAGGTATACTTAAAATTATATCTGAGGAATTGGTAAGTTCTTTCACCGATCTTTTGCACTATTTTGTTGCTTTATCATACGAATCTTGAGTGGTTTTATTTCGTTGGTTTGCATTCTTTTGTTAGCTTATTTATCATTTCAAATCGGATATCTTAAATAATTAACTCCTACCTTCACCTCTACATCATATAGTCACTGGTCTACTTATTTATGGGTGAATTTATTTTGTTAGGGGAGCCTCCCAAAGTCCTTTAGCATAGGAGTTGGGCTTGAATAGGGAAGGACTTGAGTCATAGTGACATTAGGCACTTGTCCTATGTGGTACCACATTATCACCTTGAGATACCTTGAGGAGGCCGCTAGTTTGGTCAGCAACATTTTTTGGTGTTGTTGCTAGGGAACGAGGTCATTTGGACCGGTTCTCCAACGACATCATATGGGTAAGTTTTCTTGTTTTGTATCTTGTTGAGATTGCTATTTTATTTGCTAATCTGTACAGATCTCGTCTGGCAACTCCACTTGAATCAAACATAATAAAGAGGTACATTACAAGAAGCCTCTCTCCAAGGTAAGAAGTAAGGTGTGTAATGGCGACTCCATTGTGGTATTTTAATAGATATTTTTCATCCTAGATTTTCATTTTATCCTTACTTCGATATTTTATGAATAAAACATGGAGGATCTCCCTCCATGGTTAGCATAATGTTATAATATGGTTGACTTTTTCAGGTTTGAGGGGTTTTTCCCACGATCATATATATGGGCCGGAAGACTCACCCATCTTCTATGGATATGGGGATTCAATTGTGAAACACATTTCTGCATTCATCATATACTGCAAGAAAAATGACTTCCTTCATGAGGATGTCATGATGAAGTATTTCATGATGATTCTAAGAGAGTCTACACATATGTGGTATGAAAGCCTTGGGAAAGGCATGTTTTCATCCTTTGCATAATTTTTGGAGGCGTTATGTGCAAGCTGAGATGGTGACTCAAAAAGTTGGTTGCCTTTAATTCAAGAAATAGAGAAGTTATATGTTGCACAAAACTTCTAGAAGAAAACCTCATGATATATCTTAGTGTGTCATCCAAAGAGGAAAATTGTAACAAAGAGTCCCATCTTATAGAGGATGACAAATTTATGGTCGATATGAAAGAATATTCTTCTAACCATTTGGATAAAGAAGATGAAGATAATACTTGTTCTTTCATCAGGAATCAAGAAAAATTTGAAGGATGTGCTTGTGGGAAGTACATGGATGATGATGATATTCAAGAATCTACCTTCCCTCCTCCAAATGAAAGAACAGTTCTAACATCCTAAAGTCCTTTCTGTTAGCGATATTTCTTGTCATGGGCTCGAGGGAATTCAGGTCTGCAAGTTGCACGAAGTGATCAAGCGCAGCATGGGAGAATCCTTGTTTTTCCAAGTAGCAGGTCAAGCGAGCAGGCAAAGTGTCGTCGGCATCATCTAAGGTCAGTGATCTCACGAACTCGGGAGTTCACAGGGTAAAGGCCCAAACATTGGGTATCTCAAGTCACAAGGATGCAAGAAGCGAGAAGGTGATTAGACGTTGGATCTGGATCGAGAAGAACCATTGGATCCGTACGTGGGATCGCATATCATGGCCTTGCAAGAAAAGGCTCGAGAATTTGGGCGCGAGGATCGCGAGATTGCGAGAAGCGATATCCCGACAGTTGGAGGCAGTGGGGGCCATAGCAGAGTCAACGAGTGGAATACAGGTGGCACGAAGCCTCGTTATCTCGCCACATGAAGTCCCGAAGTATTTGTGTTAGGATTCGCGAGTCGCGAAGTGTCGAGGGCATCCAGAGCCTGGGCCCACAATATCGCCGAGGAGATCNAGAAGCGAGAAGGTGATTAGACGTCGGAGCTGGGTTGAGAAGAACCGTTGGATCCGCACGTGGGATCATGCATCGGAGTCTCGTAAGAAAATACCCAAGGAATTGGCCGCGAGGATCGCGAGTTTGCGAGGCTGCGAGATTCCGACCTTTGGAGGACAGGTGGCCATAACAAAGCGGCAAAGTGGAATACAGGTGGCAGAAGCCCTCGGGATCTCGCTGCGAGAAGTCCCGAGGTATTGGCATTAGGATTCGCGAGTTGCGAAGTGCCAAGGTTCGTGTGAACGTGTGGCACAACATAAGGTGGTACCGCGTGGTCAACGGGTGGACACACGTTGACTGTAGACAAAGTCAGTATTCCGTTGAATTCTTGCATCTCGGGGACTCGCGAAACAGGAGGGTGAAAGCTCAACGGATCAACCGACGAGGTTGCGAGGTCGCGAGGACCCGGGCCCACAGTATTGCCGAGATGATCAGGGCCGTCCATCTGAAGCGGACACCTAGCGCGAGTAGAACCATCTCGGCGCTTCGCCCATCGCGACTCCAACTCGCAAAAAGCAACTCCGTCATTTTTCGAGGTGCGAGGTGCCGAGAGAATCTCGGGCCCAAGTCCACGGCATTGCCAGGAGAAGTAAGAACCGTCAGGTCAAGAAGGCTGAGGCACTGAGTTCAGTTACATAGAAGATCGTCGCAGTCTCCAAGCGCCATCGGACCCGATCTCCATATTGTTTCTTGCTTGAAGTAAATGATGACAAGAGCGGGTGGTTGAGACTTCCTCTCATTCATTAAGAGAGGGAATGGAGGTTCTGGCAAGCCATCTGCCCGAGGAGGTCCTGTGTGTTGATTTTCCCAGAGAGGCCACGCCAGAGTCCTCGACTCAACAGAAAAGTCTGCGCACGCTAGCCCAGCACTTAATGGCTCAGCTACTCTCCTTACAAGAGCCATGCTTAGTTAAGATGGCGCTTAAAAGAAGATATCAGTATGAGTTTGACTGAAGTGAAGTGACACCAAGCCTTGGGTGAATGAGCACGCCTCTGTGAGGCAATTTGTTCCTGAGTATATAGACTCAGTTGTTGTATTTTGTAAGTATCGATGGTTGAGCAGAGCTCCCTACTGTAATGTTTTAACTACTATTCTAGATTTCAGCTTATGCATCTGTATATGAGATTTCTTGTTTGATGAAAGACAGTTTTTCTTACTCCGTCTAATTTCGTCTCATGCTAAGAGAGTTCGTGATTGACTGAATCACGCGAGTTATTGCAATTATGTCATGATAAAAGATTTATTGTCGCATAGTTGTATTCTCTGGCCTTTGCGTTTGAGTGTAAGATGATATTGCATTTGGACGTCTTCTTCCTCAGTCTGTTAGAAACCTACTGCTTATAACAGACCTCCGTGTTCCTCTCATACAAGCCTTCCGCCTGTTCACCCCTTACTACAGCTCACTGTTTGAAGTTTACGCAAGACCTCACTTGCTCATGCATACCTGGCTTGGTTTCAGAGTTGGAACGCTATTGTTTTGAGTTTCCCTCCATTTGATCACCCATCTATAAACAAACCGTGACATAAAACTGATGGGCGTCAGGCTCTGCTCCTGCTAGCAATCCAGGAGTGACTGCCGTCGCCAACACTACCAAAGAATAGGGGGAAAAGTTGTAGTGGAGTCACCAAGTAAGCTTGTAAGAAAGGACTTCTGAGGCAAGGCTTACCAAAAGTTTGTCGTTGAGGAAGGTTGACTCAGTGTTCCCCGACAACGGCGCCAAAATGTTATCGCTCAGTTTGTAGGATAGGTTTAGTAGCTTGGAGATAAAACTTAAACTGGCGTAACAGGAGCTTCCCCACCCACTGTCACCTCGATGGGGAGCTCTTTCTATTCAAGGTGGCTAATCCCAAGGGAGACGTCCCTAGTAATCTGGGGTTCTGAAAGGTTTTAAGGTCTAAAGGATCAAGATGAGAGTTTCCTTTCACAGATTACTGCCAAGAGAGATAGTCAAAATGAAGGTATTCAACTGAGGAGGCACCTGTTTGCGAGACTAGGAAAATAAAACTAAAACGTGCAAGCAGTGGTTAGTACCTCATAAGTAAATGACTATCTTAAATACATATGAGCAATGATATATGTAATTATTGACGAAGTCAATGATTGCAAGTAAAGACAATGGCATACAATATTACTTCTTCAATAAATACAAAATGATACTTGCATTCAATGTATAAAATCAATCCTTATGTTATCACAACGCATTGAATATGCTCATATATAAATATTGTTGCTGCTGTGTCACTATGCCTCCTAGAGGGTGACATCAAGCTTGTTCTATGTTAGTTTTGCTAGACAAAGAGAAGAACGTTTTGCTAATTAAACTAATGAAAATGATCAATGACTCAAAGTCTATCAATGGATGACAATGCCACAACGTTTTAAGCCAAACAAGAGTTCAAAATAGGCATGACGTCATCTTAGGGTTAGGGTTAGTAGGTTGCTAGGGTTAGTTAGGGTTTCAATTTTTGAAGGGAAGAAAGTTTGTTTTAACACGAAAGACTCAACGTTGCAATTTTAGACTAGTGCCTTGGGT
>JASDQU010173427.1:0-20859 GCA_032191745.1 Picea mariana | reverse complement strand
AAAAAACGGGTCCTTCGTAAGTAATAAAGCATTACTATTCTGGCCACGAAAGTTCTCTCAGAGTCTTATGATTTTTTTGGAAGGAAAGAAAAGAAAAAATAGCTCTTGATCATAAGTGTCAGATTTTTCCAAATTTGTGTAAGGTGAAAAAACAGGGGTGGCTCCAACAGAAGGGAGATCCTATAGAAGCTTAGGACGTGAGAAATTTGTTACTCGATAGGGAACATGGTATTGAAGAAAAAAAATGATATTTAAGGTGACTGATAGAAGTTCCCAAGGATTCTATAAAATCATCCAATATCTCTTTGAAAGCCCTATATTCCTTGGAAGTAGGAGTGCTCATTATCATGGTATTGTCAAAAAACTATTTGTGGGACAAAGGGGAACGACAATTGTGCATAGATATCTTTTGAATATGATAATAAAGGATGGAATACTTGATGCTACGACCTATACCTTCCACCCTAAGGATAAAAAGGAAAGGATAAAGGGATTCTCCTTGATGAATTGCACACGATAATCGAAAGAGAGGAGAGGGAGATCCATTGATCAAAATGGAAAAAGAAGAAGAAGAGATGATTTGAAGAATCCATTTGAACCAATTGGGATGGAAAGCAAAGGATGGTAGCATATCTTTTATGCATTTCCAACTTATATTTTCAAAAGCCTTTGACATATCAAGTTTTATTAACATCCCCAGGGTTTAGGAATATTTCATGGAGTGAACAACCTCATTAGAAAGAATAATGAAATATAGGATTTTTTGGCCTTCAACATAACTAGATTACTCAGGTCCCACAAGGAGAGGCATAAGGGGCTTCAAGAAGGAGGCTAGGACTTTGGTTATAATTTTATAAATAACATTGCAAAGGGCTATGGGTTGGAATTGGGAGGGATTCGAAGCTTGCAATTCAATGGGGATGAGGGTGATGAATTTGGCATTAAGATAAAGGAAGATACCATATATTTTGTCAGCCAATTCTATTACATGAATTGAGTTACATTTAATTCATCAATCCATGGTTTCGTAGGATTATGAGGTACAGGGACAATACGTGCAAGATTAAAGATGAGCTAATTGCATGAAAAATGAAAGTAATTTAAATTTATCTTGCATAAACACTCCAAAGAAATAATAATTTCCTCTCAAGATTTGAATAATAGATGAGGCTCATTTGGTTCAGGTAAAGAAATGAAACCACATTTCCATAAACTTGTATAAGCTGAGATGAAGTGTGAAAACTACTTAACATAAAAGAATGATGGAAATTAAATACATAAAGGAAATTCTCAAAAGACAGTAGACAACTAAAAATAAATCAAATATCATATTTACACATGTAACTCTACTCCTTAAGAAAGGGGCCCTGCCTTCCTTGGAATCAGGCTGCCTAAGATGCTCAATAATAAATGGCCACCAATGCCATAGAGTAATAATAAAAGACTCTTTATTGATAACTCATAGTATTGTATTACATTCTAGAAAAAAAAACTCTCATCCCCCTGTGTTTCAGTTTCTCATACATATATATGCTTTAAAAACATAGATAGATCCCTTCTTCAGTGGATAGAATCATTCCCAGGATAAACTAGCTATATTTTCCTCTATGAACAATATTACAAAAATAAGAGATTTACTTGATTTTCTGCGGTTACGATCAAATTATAGAAATCATATTGGAAAATAATGGATCATGTACATATGTTGAATGATTTCCATTCTCATTCCTATGACATGGAATGCATAGGAATGGGATCCAATAATATCGATTTCCAAATTTGCCTCTTAAATTTATGTTCATAAGAAGGCATTTGTTTAAATATTTGACCAATGATCCACACTTTGATCTGGGTGTGAATATACCAATACACAACCATCTTAAGATTTCAATATTCAAAGCCCATGCGCCCAATTTCCGCCAAGGCACCTAGAAATATGACAACCTAGAACCTTTGATCTTGAACTTAACTCAAGTGGCAGGAACTGAACTATATGAGCAGGAAACCTCCAACTCACACAGGATTGCTTCTCAAACATCACCATTATTAGAAAAATCCATTCTAAATCTTCTTAAATCATTGAAAACAAAGGAAACACATAAACTAATTAACATTGTACCTTAACATGCTTAGAATTGCAGGTTGGGTGTATTAATCCATATAAATGGTGATATAATAAGGGTTGGATAGATATATAGGAATTCATGGAGAAAAAATATAGACTCATCATGCCAAAATAAAGACTCATCATTCCCCCATGTTGGTCATTTTTCATGTCCTCATGCAAACAAAAATCTCTAAGTAGATTCCAAAATTTAGTCAAAATTGTTGGACCAAAATATTCCACTAAATACCTACAACATTGACCAAAATATTGATGTTCCCTTTTCCTTTGTTCTTATTTCCTTTAAGTGCCTTATTTAATACCCTGTTTTGAACAAAATAACTCTTAGATCGTTCGTACCATTTCTTAGCCATTTTCAACAATTTCTTGTTCTTAATGACCAACTTGTCATTCCTGCATTGAGGTTTAGCATTATGTTCTTTTAACCTCTCATTTTATCCTTTGATGTGTCTATCGAGGACAATGTATTATTGAATTTCTTCCTTCAACTTTTCAATTACCCTATTCTTATTCTCTAATGTAGAATGAATGATTGGACTAGAAGGCTCTTTTCTAATAGTGTTTTCTGGTGTAGAATAGACATTGTTCAATTCAACTATAGGAGGTTCAAATTAAAACTGAGAAGTAAATTTAGCAGCATTTGTTTTTGAAGAACTAGACTCCTTAATCTTAGGTAATTTCCTTTTTTTCTTACGAGAGGCACCAAAAGTATTCAATGTTAATCCTTCTTCCCTTTTATCATACTCCAAATTGATGACTATTTGCTTCCCTAAATTTAAATTATTTTGAAGGATAGGACATTGATGACTAACCACTAACTCCCTTGCCATACTAAGTGTAACACGCTGATTAACAACAAGGGTATGAGCTACAGGGGTTTCATTAATATTCCTCTCTTTACCTTTTAGGGTATGAGGAAAATAATTCTTCCGGTTCACTACCCTTAATAATCTCTAAACCCTTTGTTTCAGGATCATGCTCCATGCCTGGTTCTACATGAGTTGTTGAATTAAACCCATTTTGACCCAAGAAATCAACTCAATTTTCATCCCTAATAGTCAATTCATCTTCTATCAATATTTTAACAAGACCATTCTAGTAGAGACTAGTATGTGGGTTGTCAGGGGTCTTCTAAACCTTCTTTGACATATTTTGTAGACTCCTCAACAAAAAGTAGGGGGAATTTATTTTCTAATATGAAGTAAAGTGAAGAAATAACTTGATATGATGCAAAAATGTAATGGAATACCTACCTTCACACGTCAAGTATTTCCGAAGGATGAACATAATACTGTGCCATCCATTTTTTATCAATGAGTGGGGAACTCCGTTTTCCCAATCAACATCCCATTACATAGGTTTGAGGAATTACACACTCAGTTGCTTGTCAAAGGATTTATTTTTGAACCATTTCACTCCTTCAAGCAAAAATTCAGTCACTATAGCAATGGCATTCTTGTTCACTGTCATGATCAAGTCCCTAATACATACTACCTTGCCATCAGAACCCTTTGCAAATTGTAGAGCGAATTCATCATCAAAACCTTGAAATTTGGCAAAGAACATATGCCACCCTGCTATTATTAACATGCACTTACATGAATTGTACTCGAGGAATTGCTCTAATTCCTCCATCGATGTAGGTTTATGGCAATCATTCTTCCTTTTCCCCATGTTTCCAAAAAGAGAGATAAAAAATATGCACAGAGATAACATGGTTGGGTACTTGGTTTTACCAATTTTGACATATAGTGTAAATGTGTTGAACCTACACAAAAAAGATCTATCTAGCAAATGACATACACAATTTGCAGAGAAAATATGAGAAAAGGGAAGTAGGAGAGAAATAATGGAATAATTATCATTAACTAAATGAATGAATGATAATTTACACATGATACACTCTGTATAAAACTAATGGACACTAGAGGAGAATCCAATGTGCCATAGTGGTGGTCTAGAGTGATCTGGACAGACACCAATAGTTACGGGAGTAAAGTGACACCTAGTCTAGTCTCTCAGGCAGTTACGGGAGTGAACTGCCACCTAGTATGAGTTAACTAGTCTCTCAGTCTTCAGTTAACTGACTGAAATAGAGTGAAGTGAGGAGGATATTAGGGAATCATGAGTAATGTTCTAGTCTGGTGATGATCCCAATGCTTTATGGTGATAATCCCAATGTGGCATCTACACTCCACTCAACTGATCAAACTGAAGTGTGAAATGAAGATAATATTCTCCTAGAGGAATATTCTCCATAAACTATAGGAGACTAAATAATGACTAATAAGAATAGGGAAAACCTTAGGAAAAATAAATCCTAGGTGTGTGTGAAGTATCTCCAATGCCCCCCTAAACATCACTATGGTGAAAATAAAGAATGGGCCCTAGAAACGAGGCCATGTTAGGTACTCAAATACAAAATATACACTGAAATAAATGAGGAAAGAGGAAAAACATCATGGGAACCCCCCCCCCCTCAAAGTACAATGTATATAGAAAGAAGAACTGACATTTTCTAGGAAGCTGTGTCCTTCACTCCAAGATGACTACACAGAGAAGGAACTTCTACTCAGTGAAGTTCTTTGTGAATATGTCTGCAGTATGTTATGCTGAAGGACAAAACTGCAGGTTGATGATCCCCTCGTGTACTAAGTCTCATATGTAGTGCATGTTGATCTCAATGTGCTTCATCCTCTTCCTCTGAATTGGATCTTTGTAGAACTTCAGAGTGCTTTGGTTGTCACACCAGATGGTGATCGACCAATGAAACTAAATTCCCAACTCAGTGAGAAAATTTTGTAGCCACGTATCTTGAATGGTTATGTTAACTACCTGTTTATACTTTGTCTCGGCTAAAGATAGAGCAATAAAATCCTACTTCTTTCTCAACCAACATATAGGCCCGAAACCAAGACTAAGTGAGTAACCAGATCTGGAATTGTGATCAATGATATCGCCAGCCCAGTCAGAATAAGTGAACCCAATGAGGTCCAATGTAGATTATGATGCATATTGAATCCCAAAGGTGATTGTGCCCTGTACGTATCGAAGGATACACTTTTCAACCTTCCAATGTAGCTCATGCGGCTCCTGCATGAACCTGGATACTACTCCAACTGCATAGGAGAGGTCTGGTCTGGAGTGTGTGAGATACAACGAGATCCCCACTAGTTGTCTGTACAGTGTTTTTTCAACCAATGGAGTGTACCTGCCATCCTCAAGTTTGACTCTTGATAGGAAAGGAGTTGGGGCAGACTTACAGTTTGTCATGTGAAATCTTTCAAGGAGATCCCGTCCATACTTGGCCCGAGACAATTTGATGCCTAATGCGCCCTGAGTGATCTCAAGTCCAAGGAAGAAATGTAGCAGACCCATGTCCATCATCAAGAACCTCTCATGTAGATTCCTCTTGACTGCAACAATCACTGAAGTTGAGTAATTGGTGATCAACAAATCATCAACATACATAACTAGGAGTAGAAGTGAATCGCCTGTCTTGAGCATGTACACATTCGGGTCTAAATTACAACGTACAAAGTTCTATGATAGAAGGTAGGAGTCCATCTTGGCATGCCATTCCCTTGAAGCTTGCTCAAGGCCATAAATATTTTTCTTCAGTAGACAAAACAAAGATGAATCTTGCATAAATCTATGGGGCCTCTTCATATCTCCTTAGAGAGATCACCATGAATAAATAAATTCTTCACGTCCATCTGATGGACTTCCTATCCCTTGGCTGCCGTAATGGAAAGTGTCAAACATATGTAATCCATATTCGATACTGGAGTGAAGGTCTCATCATAGTCAATGCCATGCACCTGTTGAAAGCCTTTGGAAAATAACTTGCCTTTGTATCTGCTAACATGTCCATCCACTGCGCTCTTGGTCCTGTAGACCCATATGAACCTGAAAATTTTCCTTCATGAAGGAAGGGGAACCATATCCCAATTCTGGTTCTCAAGGAGGGAGTTGTACTCCTCCTGCATGGTAGATTCCCAAAAGGGATTTCCAATAGCCTCGCCATAGCACTGTGGATCTGAAGACTGAACCAAGAAAATATGCTTGGGTGACATCGATTCAGTGGCAGTGAGTGCAAGAGGAGGCTCCTTGAAATCAAATTGATTCCTCCTAGTATCAGCTGGATCCCCAACAAGATCTCCTGCATTTTGAAGAGAAGTCTTGGCCTACTTGGGCCTCTACTCTAGCTCTCCATCTGCATGCATTGAATCTGCATATAATTGTACTGAATTTGTATCTAGATCATCTAAATCCTTTGAATCATAACTCTCATCTAAATAAGAGTCGACATGTGCATTCTCATCATCTCTGATAGTTGGAAGAACAAAAGTGTCTACATCCGGCTGTTGAGGTACATGCAAGACTCTTTTCTCGAATTGGACACTACGATCAATGATAAGTTGGTCTGAGGAAATATCAATGAGTCTATATCCCTTCACATCGTCGAGGTATCCAACAAAGATACACTATGTTCTATGTAGATCAAGTGCCTTTCTCTTCTAAGAGTGAATCTTGTCCCATGCATGTGAACCAAAAATACGAAAGTGGGTCACTTCCGATTTGATGCTACTCCAAGCCTTGTAGGGGGTACTATCCTTGAAATATAGATGGGGAGATTTGTTTTGGATGTAGGTTTCACAATTAATTTCTTCAACCCATCATCTCTGTGGAAGTGACTTTACATGTATCATGCAAGATGCCATCTCTTTTAGTGATCTATTTTTCCACTCAACAACTCCATTTTGTTGTGGAGTATAGGGAACTATAAATGAATCCCTACCCCATGAAAAATATTTTGTATCTCATGGCTGACATAATATCCCCTGTTATCTATTCAGTGAACTTTGATTTTCTTTCCTGACTATGTCTCAACAAGGGCTTTGAAATATTTGAGGTGTTGAAAAACCTCTGATTTTTTCTTGAGAAAGAAAATACATGTGAAGTGTGAAAAATCATCAACAAAAATGAGAACGTACCTTTCTTTACTGATTGATGGATGCGGAAAAGGACCCATGAGGTCACTATGGATTAAATATAAAGGAAAGGAAGCCTTCTGAGTCTTTCCTTTGTTGAATTTCTCTTGAGGGTGTTTTCCAAGAACACATCCCTCAAAAATTTCTTTGGAGAAGTGGATGTTAGGTAGACCATCAACCATTCCTTTCTTTCTAAGCTATTTCATATATATGAAATTTAAATTCCTGAACCTTTCGTGCTAGATCCTACTGATTTCATCAACATGGGTAAGAAGTAATGCATAATCTGGTTCAATAAATTCAGAAAATGTGTAGAGTCTAGATTGATGATTTACCTCACCAGTATTAACACTAGAATTGGTTTTCATGTCATAGATACCCACTGCATCAGGTGTGAATATGAACCTCTTTTCAGTGTCATATTTTTTAATCTGATACACGAAGAGAAGATTGAAAATTTTTTTGGGAACGTGTCGCACATTCTCGAAGCTTCCCTTTGTGAGTTCAATTCTTCCTTTGCCGGTGACCTTGACTATAGAGTTGTCCCCCATCAGAATATGAGGACCTTTGAATGCATACAATGAATAATATACTTCTTTTTTGACATTCATGTGGTATGATGCACCTGGATCTACGATCCAAGCATCAGGAGAGGATTTGATGACAATCAAAGCATGGCTAGAATTTCCTTTCTTGATATTTCAAACTTTTGGATTCTTCTTCTTGGAACCCTCGGGGATGCGATGTCCAAGGTTGTTTTGTTTAAGTATTTGGGCCATTTTCTTTATCTTTTTCTACATACATGTTGATTCTGGATGGAATCCTTTATGGAAGTAAGTGAATTTCTCCCATTTTCTTCCCTTTCCACCTTTCTATCTGAACGTATCGTTGAAGGGTTTTGAGTACCCTTCCTTATTTGGATTTGCATGTTATTTCCTTTTGTCTTTGTCTTTATATTTTTGATATTGATGACCACTACCATCTTTCACAGTAAGTGCATGTGCCTTTGGGCATTTGATTTTTCCCATATTGATGAACCTTTTTTTCTCTTGTGCCAAATATTCAATAAAGGCCTCAATAGAGGGAATCGTCTAGGTGTCTCCAGAAGCGAGCCTAACTGAATGAAATGAAGATAAAAATACTGAGTATTACAGACAAATTTTGGAGAGAATGGTAAGAACCATTTTTTCTCCTCCTTAGATTTATCAACCCCACAAGCCTTGAGTTACGACAATAAATCCTTATATTTGGTAAAGAAATCTTGGAGTTCATCGAATATTTTTGCATCCAAAGTGAGAAATTACACCTCTATCATGTGTCCCATCATCTTTTAATTTTTACCAAAAATCCCTTCCATGGTATTCTAGGCTTCATTGGGTGTTTTATAGGAGGATATGTGAAAGAGGAGTTTAGGACAAATGAGACTACAGATAGTTCCAAATGCTTCATCCATTTGATTTAGATACTTGGATTTTTCTATGGCTAATATTGGTTTAGTTTATGTGTTCATGGTTAACTTGTACAATCCTCTTCCTTGAAGATGCATTATCATATTCTCCTTCCATGCAAAGAAATTGTACGGCGTAAGAATGAATTATTTTGGAAATTCCATTTTTTCATTGTCTTCAATATTTGGTACCTACAAAAATAATTTGGTGTTTCTTTTCCCAAGCAGTCCATCGGCTCTGATACCATGTAAATTTGTTGAACCTAGAAAGAATATATTTATCTAGAAAATGACATACACAATTTGCAGAGAAAATATGAGAAAAGAGAAGCAGGAGAGAAAGAATTGAAGAATTCTCATTAACCAAATGAATGAATGATAATGTACACATGATATACTATGTATAACTCAACTAATGCACACTAGAGGATAAGACAATATGACATAGTGGTGGTATAGAGTGATATGGACACACACCAGTAGTTATGGGAGTAAACTACCACCTAGTCTAGTCTCTCATCTAGTTATGGGAGTTAACTGCCACCTAGTCTGAGTTAACTAGTCTCTCAATATTTAGTTAACTAACAAAAACATAGTGAATTGAGGAGGAGATCAGGGAATCATGAGTAATGCGCTAGTCTGGTGATGATCCCAAGGACAATGTGCATTACCTGGTGATGATCCCAATGTGGCATCTAGAATCCACTCAATTGATAAAACTAAAGTGTGAAATGAAGATAATATTCTCCCTAAACTATAGGAGACTGAATAATGACTAATAAACATAGGAAAAACCTTAGGAAAAATAAATTCTAGGTGTGTGTGAAGTATCTCCAACAGATATGACGCTTAAAATTCGCACGAAATGGATAAATAGACAGAAGAAAACTCATTTGAATCCTTTCAGTCATTCGAATGAGTTCCTTTATTACGAATAATTACATCAGGTAATAATGATATTCAATGGGTTTAGTCGTGCCAAAAAAAATGTTTGAGAAAATGGACAATCATAATGAGATACGAAGATGGTACCATGGTATCATATTGGTATACGGGTATGAGAAATAGATAGGCGATGATGAGAATTACAAGGTTAGATGAAATCATAACACGAAATGGCTGGGTAACATAGGATAAAATCATAAGCATGCAAGTACATGTTATCTTTATAATATCAATTTCCTTTGCATTCAAAAAAAATAAGAAAGAAAAATATCCATACCTCGAGTTGACCTTTTGATATACCATGGATACTTATAGATATGCATGAATTATGTTAAGGGAGTCGACTCTTCAAAATTTGTTACTTACAAGTTTTCCTGCTACTCCTGTAGACTTTATGTGACCAATGACTTTGAGACCCAATGAGGAACTATCCATCTTGCTTTCTATCAATACTGATATGAAGAATGGTGATTATTCTATAAAACATAAATATACTACTACACTGTCTCCACAAGAAATCTCTAATACAAATATCTGCTGCTGGCTAAGAATAAAATTCATCACAAGTTTCATAAAAATCTTGCAACTACAAAATTTCCTTCTTCCTCAAGCATCCCATTACACATCCTACCCATGTGATTAGAATATATGGAGTAAAAAATTGCAGGAATTATCTAATTACTGAAGCTCATGAAACCATGAATTTGTCTTGTTGTATTTGAGACAAGCTTATTTAGGACCTAGCCAATTAACTAGTTTCCAACTAGATCCCTACTAGGTTGTTTTGCACAACTAAGTTTATTCACTTCTTCACTACTCTACTCTATCTACCCTACTTGAAAAGAGAGACCTCTTTTCAAGTATAGGTATATTTCTAGTGAAGCCATGTATGCAACAAGGTCACTAATGAATTCATGTTCATATTTAAAATATAGACTCTGACATGTACCTAAACATGAAGAACTAACTGATCTTTTTGATATGGTGTCAAGAACTGTTGAAGGATGAAGTATTTCCCGATATTGAAGACATACTACAACCACTCTTCAATATGATCACAAATTTGTTGATATTATTCTTCATCATAACTGATTTGTATGTCTTCCTCTACCATATTCAATTGATCATTGTTCTTTAGACTATATAGTACAAAATTTGGTAATGTACACAGTGAAAGTTTATTTATTTTTGCATCAACTGTATTCCCTGGCTAGTTGATCTCATCCATATTTTCTTCTTCATGTTGGTCATGGAGTTTCTACTCTGTTATTTTCCTGATAGCTGTCAGGATCTATTCCTCTTGAATTGTAGAAATATTTCCAGTTGCTGCCAAGATCTGATAGATTTCCTTAAGTAGCATTATCCCTCCAACTTGTTTTGAGCTTCCTTGAAGGATTACTACTAGTCTTTCTAATCCTTGTATTGCACATGGATTAGTGTTTGGGGGATCTTATGGATCAAAATAAGAAACTCCAAATAAATTTTGTACACCTCACAAAACCTAATTCCAAAAGAAAGTATGGATTAGACACCTCACACTACTAAGGCCCTGTTGTCACCAAGTTTCCCATTGATATGGGGGAATTTTCCTTTGCATCACACATAAAATAAGGAACACTTGCATGAAAGGGAAACAAGCTTGCATGAAAGGAACACTCAAGGTTTTGGGAAACCCACAATAGTGGTCGAACATGTTCTTGCCTCCCATATTACCATTTCTCCTCCCCCAAGATGTGTAATTTAAAGTCAACCTACCTATGCTCTAATCCCTTTAATACCTCCCCAAAAACGACACCAAAAATTTCAGTCAATTATATTGCATGAATTCTATTACATTTAATTCATTAATCAAGGGGCTCATAGGCTTATGAGGTATAGGCACAATATGTGCAGGATTAAAGCTGAGATAACTGCATGATAAACAAAAGTAATTTAAATCACTCTTGCATAAACACTTCAAAGAAATATTCATTTACTTTCAGTCTTTGAACAATAGATGGGGATCAATTAGCTCAGGTAAAGAAACGAAACCATTTTCCCATAAACTTGTATAAGATGAGTTAAAGTGTGAAAACTATTGAACAAAACAGAAAGTTGGAAATGAAATACGGAAAGGAAATTCTGAAAGAACACTAGACATATACAAATAAAAAAAATCTACTATTTACATATGTAGCTTTGCTCCTTAAGAAGGGGGCCTACCTTCCTTGGAATCAATCTACCTGAGTTGTTCAATAATAAACTGTCACCAATGCCATAGAGTAATAATAAAATACTCTTTATTGATAACTCAGAGTATTCTATTACATTCCATAAACTAAAACTCTCCTCCCCCTGTGTTTTAGTTCCTCATACATATATATCTTTTCAAAACATAGATAGATCCCTTCTTCATTGGATATAATCATTCTGAGGATATACGAGCTATATTTTCCTCTATGAACAATATAAAAAAAATAAGAGATTTACTTGATTGACTGCAGTTATGATCAAATTGTAGAAATTATATTGGAAACTAATGGATCATGTATAACCTTTGAATCATTTTTGTTCTCACTCCTATGACATGGAATGCATAGGAATGAGATCCAATAATCTTGATTTCCAGATTTTCTCGTAACTGTTTGCGCTTAAGAAGGGATTTGATTAAATATTTCACCAATGATACACACTTCAATATGGGTGTGAATAGAAAAATACACAACCATATTCATCTTTAAATATTCAAAACCCATGTGCCCAATTTGCGCCAAGGAACCTATAAATATGGAAACCTAGAACCTTTGATCTAGAACTGAACTCAAGTGGCAGGAATTGAACTGTATGAGAAAGAAACCCCGAGCTGGAACATGACTTCTTGTCAACAATCACCATTGTTAGCAAAATCCATTATAAATCTTTCTAAATCATTGAAAACAAAGGAGATACATAAATTAATTAACATTTTACCTTAACATGCTTAGAACTGCAGGTTTGGTGTATTAATCCATATAAATGGTTATATGATAAGGGTTGGATAGAGATATAGAAATTCATGGAGAAAAAAGATAGGAAAAATCATCTCAAAACCATGCCAAAATAAAGATTCATCATATTCTATGGGATTCATAGACAAGATCTCACACATCCAGTTTGAAAATAAGCCAGCAATGGTCAAAAAAATCAAATGTGAAACCATTTGGTCTTGGGGATTTTATAGGGATGAGGCTCATGATAAATTCTTCCACTTCTAAAAGGGATATAAGGTGCATCATAAGGTCATTATGTTCTATCATGATAAACTTTGAGATATTTCTCATGATGGAGAGAATGCCTTCAGATCTATCTAGTAGAGGCTTTGACCAAAAAGTGCTAAAATAAGAAGTAAGTTCTTGCTCAATATCATGATGGGTAGTGAGCTTATTACCTTGAGCCATTTTTAATCTGAGTGATGCAGTTGGATTTCCTTTTCCATACCATGCATTGATGAAATAACTTAGAGTTACACTCCCCGTATTTCAGCCAATGTATTATGTATTTCTTCCTCCAGAGAATTTCCTCTTAGCAATGATGTTCCTTCAGTTGACTAGCTATCTAGTTTTCCTGATTGATGAACTCCTCATTCCAGCCTTGGGAAATGGATTTTTTCTACAACTCTTCCATATGTGATTCAAATTGTTTCCTTTCTTGAAAAATATTACCAAAACATTTTTGTTCAAAGTTTTCAGATCAACCTT
Source organism: Picea mariana (assembly GCA_032191745.1). Taxonomy (NCBI): domain Eukaryota; kingdom Viridiplantae; phylum Streptophyta; class Pinopsida; order Pinales; family Pinaceae; genus Picea; species Picea mariana. Next base: position 7,632 of record JASDQU010173427.1, on the reverse strand, counting down.
TAGCACCATCAAATGTTGTTGAAAGAAGTACATAAAAGTACGATGAGCTGAGTCAGCCTCTTGCTACCATTTTTTATTATTTTCCTTGAAGTACATATTCCTGAGCCAGAAGTTTTCAAACCTCGAGGGTCATTTATAGGGTATGCCCTAGACTTCAATATTAATACAGATGGGCTAGTGATCTGAACCTACAACTGGAAGAATACTTTCCTCCATTTGATGTCAAGAGAGAATAAGAGACTTTGTTACTAGAAATATGTCAAATATGTGGTCTATTTGATGGCTTCCCCCCCATCTATTATTCCAGGTAAATATTCCATTTATGGTGGCAAGATCAACTAGATTGTTGTTTTTCAAGAAAGAGAGGAAGGAGTCACTATCCCTTTCAAGTCTGTGGATCCCTCCTTTTTTTCTTCAAGAGAGGATATCATGTTGAAATCTCTCCCTAGAATCTAAAAATTTGTCCCATTGACATCCACTAAATGCTATAGAGATATAAGGAAGTCTATTTTCTCATTAATATGATGATGGCTATACACATTGGTGACAAAGCCATACATTTAAGCTCCAATTGGTTTGAAGCAAGATGTAAAGATTCTAGGAGTAGCAAATAAATTATCCAAGGTGACTATGGTAGGGTTCCATAGAATATAAATCCCTCTAGTATCCCCTTTGGCATCAAGAGCCATATATTTCCTTTCCCTCCAATTGTTTTGGGCAATGTTATATAATGAAGAACTAGAACACTTTGTTTATTGAAGAAGAAAAATATCTAGAGATTTAGAGAGTACCTTTCTTCGCAAGAGACTTTTCTTAGTCTTACCATTTATGCCTCGAATATTCCATGAGAGAACTTTCATTAAAAACTTGGGGTGAGAGAGGGTTGGAACGAATCCTTTATCAACATATTTTTCCCATAGTTCACCAATATGCCACCTATTTCCTGAAGCAGCTGAAGATTGGAATTTCTAACTCAGCGCTTGTCATATTTTAGAGTTTTCTTGGGAATATTTGGCTTGTTCGTTTGGACTACCAAAGTCGAAGATGATCCTAGATGGAGATGGGGTCAAGAGGTTCCTTTCTCATTCTTGCGAAGGGATTTTCAAACTATTTGTATATGCTCCACGAGGATAGATTTAATGTCTTGGTGTTGAAAAACATACACAATTTGTTTTAGGTCAATGCCTTCTAGATCCATGACTTCTAGATTGGGGTCCATTTCTTCCAATGGTGGCATGTAAAAGTAACTTATGAAGTTTTGGGCCTTTTTGGGTCTTCGAGGATGAAAATGGAATCATTCGGTTTTTAGGATTTCGATCCTTGAAGGGAGGGGTCAGAGGAATGTTTCAGGTTTGGATTCTCTGAAGTTGATCTTAGGATCTCAAAGATATTTTTGGTAGAAAGGGTTTTAGCAAGACCCATGGGGGTGGGCTTATGCCCTAGTCTTCTTCGGTTTGTATTATTTGCGAAGCCTTATTAATATTTATTTGGATATACTTTAGGGGGATTGGGTGGATTAAGAAGTAGGAAATATCTATAGATATGGCCATGCTCATGAAATTAGTGACCAAAAAATGGAATGTACTCATAATCTATGGTTTGGATCCATTCTGAATCCTAATTTGAAAGACAAATAGAGTCTTGGATAGGTACTAAGACATTCATATATATGGATATTCTGTCATAGGCCATTTTTCTTACTTGCTTAGTTTCGTTCATATATTTGACATAGGTTCTTAGGGCATTCCTGATCCCTGGAAGAATTTATTCATCCCAGTATTCATGAGGGAGAGAATAGAGTTAGACCCAAATTGGAGAAAAGGTTAAGTCTTCCTTATCAGAGTTAAATTTATCCATCCAATATAGCAAATGTTTTAAATGTGTTCAAGCTGCATAGAATAGATCTAGCTAGAAAATACCACACACATTTGCAGAGAGAAATTGAGAAAGAAGAAGCAAGAGAGAAAGAATGAAAGAATTCTCATTAACCATATTCCACACTCAAAGAGTGATAATTTACAATATATATAGGATACATGAGTAAAAAATGATCCATAGTGGTGGTATAGATTGATCTAGACACACACCAACAATTATGGGAGTAAACTGCCACCTAGTTTAGTCTCTTAGACAATTATGGGAGTGAACTGCCACCTAGTCTGAGTTAACTAGTCTATTAGTCTTCAGTTAACTGACTAAAACAAAGTGAAGTGAGGAGGAGATCAGTGAATCATGAGTAATGCACTAGTTTGGTTATGATCCCAAGGAAAATGCACATTAGTTGGTGATTATCCCAATGATGCATGGTGATAATCCCAATGTACCATATACAATCCACTCAAATGATTAAACTGAAGTGAAAACTAAAGAGAATATTTTCCTAGAGGAATATTATCCCAAAAATTTAGGAGACTGGATAATGATTAACAAACATAGGGAAAACCTTAGGAAAAATAAATCCTAGGTGTGGGTGAAGTACTCCAACACCCCCCCTAAACATCATTATGGTGAAAATAAAGAATGGGTCCTGGAAATGAGGCCATGTTAGGTACCCAGATAAAAAAGATACACTGAAATAAATGAGGAAAGAGGGAAAACCTCATGGGAACCGCCCCTCCCCCCTCAAATTATAATGCATAAAAAAATGACAAGGAACAAAAAGCAGTTGCTAAGCAACCATGCCCTTCACTCCAAGAAGACCTCACAACTGTGCAAGTTTCTGCTCATTGAAGATTTTTTTGAAGATGTAGATGTCTACACATATATGATGAAGTAGATTCACCATTGAGATGCCCACACATATCCACTTTATCTTCTTGTAATGAATAAGATCCAAATAAAGTTTGGATGAAACTTTGAAAACCGTGCAGTTGTTTCAAGAAAAATGCTGAATTTTTTTTTTATTTTAAAATGATCATAACTTAACTTCTCGGATTCCATTTCGAACAATTTTTTGTTTTGAAATTGGATATTTTCCCGAGAAGAATTTAAATATCTAATTTTTTTTTTGTAATTTTTTCTCATAAAATATCAGAATTGAGTCTGATGTGTACAACTCCCTTTTTGTCTCCTGAGATGCATGCATTGCGCATGGAAAAGTGTTTGCATGTGACCCCTGAGATGCATGTCATATATATTCCATATGAAATTTAGAAAATAAATCTTAAATGGAGTAGACACCATCTTCAATTAATGGAATACAAATTTGTGCAGATACTTGTGTAGAAGACTCTTCAGAATAAAATGTTTGATCTTCTGATGGCTTCTCTTATGGCTCTATCTGTTCAACCTCCTACATAAACCTTCACAATATTCTTTATTATTGAATAGAACCTCCAATATGGTCCATAATTCATTTGGAGTTGAGTCTTGTGAGACATCATATACTTGGTGGAGAATTTCAGGAGAAATGGACAAGCAGATAAATCCTATGGCCATATCTTGTCTATTGAGAAAATAGTTTTTATGATCGGTGGAATTAGGAGCTACTTTAATTTCCATAGTTATTTGGTACAAGCCTTTTCATCTGAGCTGAAGCATAATTTTTGGCTTCCATTCCAAATATTTATGAGGCATGAGAAGTTTTTCTAGTGCATAATCCATCTTTTTTGTGTTCTTCAATATTTAGTACCTGCAAAAAGAATCTGGTGTGTCTTTCTCCTAGCAATTTGTCAGATCTGATACCATGTAAATTTGTTGAACCTGTATAGAATAGATCTAGATAAAAAAAACCACACACATTTGCAGAGAAAAATTGAGAAAGAAGAAGCAAGAGAGAAAGAATGGAAGAATTTCCATTAACTATATTCCACACTCAAAGAGTGAATAATTTACAATACATATAGGATACATGAGTATGTAATGAGCCATAATGGTGGTGTAGAGTGATCTGGACACACACTAGCAGTTATGGGAGTAAACTGCCAGCTAGTGTAGTCTCTCAGATAGTTACGGGAATGAACTGCCACCTAGTCTTAGTAAACTAGTCTATAAGTCTTCAGTTAACTGATTGAAACATAGTGAAGTGAGGAGGATATCAGGGAATCATGAGTAATGCACTGGTATGGTGATGATCCCAAGGACAATGTGCATTACTTGGTGATGATCCCAATGTTGCGTGGTGATAATCCTAATGTAGCATTTAGAATCCACTCAACTAATCAAACTGAAGTGAAAACTTATGAGAATATTCTCCTAGAGGAATATTCTCCCTAAATGTTAGGAGACTAGATACTGACTAATAAACATAGAGAATACCTTAGGAAAAATAAATCCTAAGTGTGAGTGAAGTACTCCAACAAATGAAACCCTCCAGAGAGAAAGAAATAATTCCCATTTTAAAAGATCATGTCTCTATCCTCTAGATATGAAATATGGAAGTATAAAATCGTTTAGAACCTATTTTGATATCAAACCTTCCCTGGAGTTTCTAGGGAGTATTGATCCAGGCTATGAGATCCCTCTGTGTGGTCCATATTTGGAGGATTTTTCCTATGATCTCGTGATCTTGCATGTATTGGAACGTAACCATTCTTAAGTGCCTATGCTTTACCTACTCTAGTTACAACCATTAAAACATTTGTAGTTGTGTTAATGACTAGCGATGTAAATGCTATTATTTCTAGAGTGTGTTTTGGCTAGTCCCTTATCAAAGTAATCCACCTTCCCTTTTGACTAAGAACAAGATGATTATACCTCCTAAGAACAAGAACAAGATGATTATACCTCCTAGTCTCCTATATATACCAAGGAGACATTTTCATTTTGAATCATATTGTAATTGTACATTTATGTGGGCATAAGGAAGTTGCCCCCTCGAAGAGACTTATTATATGAATTTATCTCTTTTTCAATGCATTGAGTACTTATTCTGAAGTTTTTCTATGCTATATTGATATTTGGTTCTTAACATATGGTATCATAGCTCAAGGTCTTGGGGTTTCGCTGCTACATCTGAGACACCTTGGCATTTTCGCTATAACTTTCTTTATACAACGTTTCAGAAGGAAAGTCTTGGAGGATATTTAGTATATGGATCAATGTACGTTGGGTTAAAATTTCATCTCCTGAGGCTTTATACTTTCAGAGATACAACCTATGCAAGATAGGGTTCTGGAATCATCCCGAACTGAGTCATTGAGGAAGTTTCACTATAAATACTTTTCTGTAACATTATAAAACCTGAAATCCGGATATTATTCAAAGAAATTAGTAAGGTATCTATGGTAAAACGTTCATCTTATGGGTCATCTTAAATTTGTAGATACACCCTGTGTAAGATAGGGTATCTGACTAGTCTCAATAAGGTGTTCTGGGTAAAAGAATTATAACTTCTTCCTAGAGTATCCAAATTGAGTGAGACTAGTTTCATTGGATAATGGACAGTTTTTACTATTTCTGGTACAAGTTTCATAATTTTATATCAATTTTTTGTTCGGGTCATGCTATACAAGTGAGATCTCCTCAAAAGGCCAAAAATCAGCAAGTTGTGGGGAAGTTACCGTAAATTCCACTTGGCACATCTAATTTTGATCAAACTTGTGGCATTACAGAGAAGAAATATCAGAGAAATACAAAAAAGAAAGTTTCATACCTAGAAGGGACGAAACTTTGGAGATACAACAAAAGAAATATTATCTAGCAGAACCACCTCAAAATCAAGTTTCAAAAGTGATACTTGGCCAACATTCCACCCAAAAAGGGAACTTATACACCGAATAAGCCTCCAGACAATCCTAATTGCACTCTTGATGAAGGTGAAGAAATGTGTAGGGACATAAATTATTTACAAAAGAAGACAGTAACAAAAGATGAACTACAAGAGATGGAAGCTAAGTTGGAGGCAATAAATACTAAGATGGATGGTTTAAAAGAGGAGATCATGGAAGGATTGAAAATTTTCATAATAGAGAGGACACCTAAAAGTGAAAATGTATCCCATGAAATTCATGATGAGGACACAAGGAAGGTGAATCCAGAATGGAGAAACTCTAACTTTGGGTCGAAGACCAACCACATTCCTAAGATCGATATGAGAAAGTTTGATGGCAAGGATCCTATCACATGGATACTTCAAATGGATAAATTCTTTGATCTACATAATGTGCCACATACACAAAATGTACGAAATGCTTCTTTATCTTTAGAACCCAATCAATTTGTATGGTATAGATGGCTTTGTTCCCCCAAATCCATCGTCACTTGGACAATTTTCACGGAAGAAATGATAGCACACTATGAGGATACAAGGAGCAATACCTTCTTTATCCAATTGATAAATCTCAAGCAAAAGGGTTCAGTTATAGAGCACATTGAGAACTTCCAAAGATTGAATATAAAGGTAACATATATTCTAGATGAGCACTTGATTGTTGTATTCATAGGCACTTTAAGAGATAACATTCAACATGAGGTTCACCTTTGGGAACCCAAATCAATGGAGAATGCATTTCGGGTGGCAAGAAATGTTGAAAGTAAAAATATGGCTATGGCTACTAGAAGGACCAGTCCTAACATCTATAGAGAAAATAATGCTCCTTCTCCTAAAACACCTCAACCTACAAGGTTGACACCTCAACAATTGGAGGAAAGAAAAGAAAATGGTTTATGCTTTAATTGTGACAACAAGTACAGTAAGGGACATAAGTGTGGTGAGAAGAAATTATTCTACATAGATTGTTAAGAGGAAGAAGAACAAGAAAATGAACAAGAATCATCTCAACATGAAAACATAGAATCAATTTCATCTGAAGAGTTGACTCCCACGATATCATGTAATGCATTGGCTAGAATTAGCACTCCTCAAACCTCAAGATCGAAGGATATATCAAAAAGAAAAAGGTAATAGTCCTAATTGATTATGGCAATACTCATAATTTCATTCACTATAAATTAGCCAAACATCTCAATTTCTTTTTATATCCAACACCAGAGTTTCAAGTAATGATTGCAGATGGAGGAATTATCAATTGCTCAGGACAATGCAATAAGATCAATCTTACTATGGAGGAATATGTAATGAATAATCCAATGATTTCTATACCCATGGATGGTGCTGATGTTGTACTAGAAATCCAATGGTTACAATCATTAGGAACATTGTCTTTTAATTTTCAAGAACTTTTCATGAAATTTTCATTGGAAGGAAAAGAAATTGAGCTAAGAGGTATCACAAGGAAACCCTGTAAGGTGATAAGCTCTAATGTCATGAAAAAATTATTGAAAAATGGGCATCAAGGTGTTATTGCACAACTATGCTCACTAGATGTTCAAACATATAAGCCATCTATTCCTCTAGATCTCCAAGGGATCATTGATAAACATTCCAAGGTATTTGAAGATATTCCCAAAGGTCTTCCACCCACTCGGAATCATGATCATGATATTCACCTAATTCCTGGGAGTGTTCCTCCTAACATCATGCCATACATATACCCTTATTCCCATAAGAGTGAAATTGAGTGCATGGTTGAAGAAATGTTAGAGGTTGGAATTATTAGACCTAACCAAAGTTCTTACTCTACACCGGTTGTAATGGTATTCAAGAAAGATGGCTCATTGCGTATGTGTCTAGATTATAGAGAGCTCAAGAAGATCACTATTAAAGATAATTTTCCCATTCCTGTCATTGAT
>JASDQU010173426.1:9583-20859 GCA_032191745.1 Picea mariana | reverse complement strand
TAAGGATTTTTGGGAGGAAATATCTCTCAAGGATTTTAAGGAGGAAATATTTCAACCATCCATGAGATCCTCCACCTTCCCTAAAAAATAGGAAACCAAATGTGAGGTGGATTCTCACACTTAATTACTTTCTTTTTCATGAATATTAATAATAATTCATGTGCACTTGATTCTCACATTTAATCAATTTCTTTTCCATGAATATTAATAATAATTCATGTGTACTTGGTATTTTGGCCTTCATGTAATATATCCCTCCTCCACATTGACTAGGGATTTGACATAGGTTATTCCATGGTTTCAAGGTGTATGAGACACTTATATGACACTTTACAACACTTAGGGCGAGGTACCTAGGTGTGCAAATTTCATGTGTAACAGTAGGTATATCAGATCATTGTATACTTCAATCAAGATTTTACTATATAACAACAGTGTGATGACCATGGAATCAAACAACTAAACTTCCATGCGTGCATGGGGGAAGGGGGGAAGCACGGACAAGAGGTGAAGAAATGGAGGAAGAAATGGATAAGGGAAAGAAGAAGGAATCCATGGACCCAATCATGATGGAGGGAGACCAGATAAAATAGATAACAGAAACAGTTGGAAAGACGTGGAGCACCTTACCAATATAAGATGAATAACAAGAAGAGATTCATAGCAGATAGAGAGGGATTGGAAAGCGATGAGGAAGAGGTATAGGATCTCCGGGCTGTGGAGCAGATTGAGGAAATCCTACGTGCAACATATGAAAGAAAAACAGTAGTTCCAAGGGTAGGAACAAAAGGCAGATCTCCAATCCAGATCAACATCAATGTGGAACCTATAACCCCATGTGTGACTAGTACACCATAAAGAACATCGACATCTAGATAACCAAATTTTAGTGGAAGAAGAATGATGGGACAAGGATCCAGTCAAAGAGCATCAACTAGGGGAGCCAGTTCTGGAAGTAATAGTCAAATATCTACATCATGTAGAGGTAGTAGTTCAACACAATTCAAAATGGAAGGACATGATCCCACGATCAGGTTACTAGAATTTCAGGGAGAGGCATCAAAGGACCCTGAAAATCATTTATTCATATATGAGAAGATATGGGAAGCAAAGTAGATCATAGATGAGGATACAAAACATGTGCAGTTATATATCACGCTAAGAGACTGCACACTGGACTGGTACATGAGCCTAGACGTAAACAGTCCACCAGGAGTAACAAGGACCATTACAGACGTGAAAAAACTACTGATAAACAAATTTCAGAAGCCTAGCTCAGAGGACCAATATATGAATGAAATGATTGAAATCAAGAAAAAACCAAGTGAGTCTGTGTGAGAGATTGATCATAGGTTTAAATGTTTGAAAGGTAAGTTGAAGTATGCAATTAATGACATGCAACATAGGCACTTATTTGTGAACTCACTATTACCACATTTGAAATACCCATTAAGACAACAGAAGTTCCAAACTCAGGTAGAGGTTGTGCAGGCATCCTTACAACTGGAAGAGAACCAATATCAAAAGACAGATCTAGAAATAAAGGAGTTGAAGGAGGATCTGAAGAACCTAACATTTCAACTTAACCAGAATAAGGGAAAAGAGAAAAGAGAATTTGTTTGGTGTACCACATGCAGGACAGGACACCATAACAACGAATGTCCAAATTTCAAGCAGTACATGGAAACAGGAGTAACAAACCACTTTCCAATAGGAGGACCATGGTGCGAGATCTGTAAAGCGCATGGACATGATCCATATCATTTTCCAATGATGCAGAAGTATCAGAAAGTACCCAAAAGTTCATACTGCAATTTATGCAAGTCAGTGGTTCGTGATGATAAAGATTGTAGGACGATGGATATGATGAGAGAAAGAACTCCATATACTTATAGGGTGCAAGCATAAATGATGACAGGGCAAGTTGCACCTCATTTCAACCAGGCACCACCTCCATACAAAAATGCACAACAACAATATAAAAATGTGCAGTCGCAATACAATAATGCACAACCACAGTATAACCCCACGTAGTATAACCAGGTACCCCGGTACAACGCACCGCGAGGATATCAAGCTAGATACAAAGGTAGAGGACGAGGTAGAGGAGGATTTGGATGAGGCATAGGTCCAGTAGTGTTCCACAACTTCCAACATCCAGGACATTATGCAAGGGATTCCCCACTTCCACCAACGACATGTATGTATTTTTGTGCAACAGACCATGATACAGAAGACTATACAACACTCTTGGGAAAGATCGAAGAAAAGAGGAACCAGAACAACCAGAAGGTATAGTGGATTTATGTAGAATCCAGGGATGATGGAAGAAACATCAATATAGTCACACAAGGAGACAAGACAGGATCCGATGCAGTAAGACAAGATCCAGTGCAACACCAATGGGTGAAGAAGAATATTTAACTACATAAGCAGTTTGATGCACAGAAAGGAAAGGAAACATTCAAGGAGGCAAGACAAGAGTTTCTCAAGAAAAATGTTGCCTCTACATCAGTTGCACAACACACACAAAACGTACCAATGTATGAAACTCCATCCTCAATGGACCACACCAATGAAGTACAACCTTTAGAGAAAGTAAGTAACGTAAAAACTTTGTTGCAATCATGTGTTAAGTTATTAAAGCATCCATCATCTATCAAGATCTTACAAAATCTGCTAGAAAGATGTAACACATAAGTAGAAGGGAAATTAGAGCAGAAAACGGTCAATCATCTCCATACAAGAAGAAGGACAAGCAAGGAATTCAGACTAAATTCTAACATTGGGGACTGCAATATGGGTGATATTATACTAGACTTGGGCTCTGAAGTAAATGTTTTACCTAAGAATACATGGCAGTGCATGGGAGAACCCACACTAGGCTATTCACCTATCCAACTAAAATTACCAAATCAACATAGAGTTTTACCAATTGGAAGGCTTAAAGGTGTGACAGTAGATTTGGATGGAGTGTGAATTATGGTAGACTTTGAAGTAATAGAGATAGTAGATGGCACAACACCTTATCCAATATTGCTTGGATTGGATTGGGAATTTGATAACTAGGCCATAATCAACTTGAAGACAAGGAAAATGACATTTGAATCAGATGATTATAGATTCATTGCACCATTATATCCTTCAAAAGGAGAAAGGTTTGTACAACCCACTTGTTTAGATCTGAAGGAAATAAACCAGTTGTACAGAACCACCGCACGCGAAGAAGATTATGTCAACCCAACTGCAGATGGGGTACTCAGCTGGAGAAGCATCACAACATGTTCTTCTGACTCGGATATAGGTTTGGATAATTGGCAACATAGATTACATGAAGTTTCCATGAGAATGTGCGCAAGAATAGATCGTGCAGTAAGATGGGTTGGTACAGAGATAAGAGAACCTCCCAGTTTCATGGGGTAAATGACTTAGATGAATTCCAGACAAAATATGAAGAAGAAGTGTTAGAAAATCATAGGCTCTTAGCCCTAGATATTGCACGTAAGGCCACACCTGCAAGATGGAGGGGTGCGCATAAAGAAACAATTCTTGATTGGTGCCAATGTAAATTATTATTGCGCATTAGATTTGGCGCACAACATGGTAGCAATAAAATGTAGAGGCACGATGGACAAGGAAAACTGGTGGAACACTTGGAAAAGTGAAAGGAACAATGGAGGATGACACCACCAAAATAATGGCCTCATCACTTCATCCATACATTGGAAGGAATCCCATAGAACTGTTATGTAGACTAGGAGATGTGAAGAGGCACTACAGAATGGACAGTGTTACAACAGAACTTTGTAGTAACCTTCTCATTTGAGCATGAGAACCCCAACATTGATTCATCACTAAAGCAGATAAGAGGTGTGATATTTATTGATGAATCAGAGGTTGAACTCATGATAGAATATCAACAAACAGAATAGAAAGATAGTCAAAGAACTACTTTCATTCTATCATGTTAAAGAGGAAGCACTAGTTGAATATGATACGCACAACATTCGGATTAAAGAAATTGAAGGAGAAAGAGATGTGGAAGGTCCATCTCTAGAATCATAAGTATTTGTTGCACCAATCAAAGTTAAGAAAGTCAACATTGGGACAACTGACAATCCTAAAATGGAAAGTATTGGAGACTATTGGGTTGAACAAACAGTAGAAAGAATAATAGAGTTATTGCGCGAATACAGTGACATGTTCCCAATGAAATTTACAGACATGAAAGGCATAGTAGGAGAGCTAGGAGAGATCAAAATACCTCTCAAACTGGAGGCAAGACTATCAGGTAGAGACCTTACAGACTGAATCCAGTATATAAGCAAAAAGTGAAGGCATAAATTGACAGAATGTTAGAAGCTGGTATTATAGAATGAGTAGAGGAATCTGAATGGATAATTCCTATGGTAGTCCAACAAAAGAAACAAGGGGGGATAAGGATTTGTGTATATCTGAGGAAACTTAATGATGCTTTCTTACATGACCCTTTTCCTACCCCTTTTACAAATGAGATCTTAGAGAATCTGGGAGGCCAGGAAGCATATTCATTTACAGATGGATTCTCGGGCTACCATCAGATAAAAATAGCTCCAGAAGACATGTATAAGACTACTTTTTCTACAAAATGGGGATCCTACCAATATAATATAGTTATTCCATTTGGGCTGAAGAATGCACTAGCCATATTTTCAAGAGTAGTCATAGTTGCTTTTAAGGAATTCATACATCATTTTTTAGAAGTATATCTGGATGACTAGATTGTATATAGTCTATTAAAGGACCATGTAGAGGATCTTCGGGCATATAGGACCACATGTAAGAAACTAACAGGACATACACCATTCAGATTGGTGTATTGGCAGGAAACAGTGGTGCCATTATAATTTTTGGTACCTAGTCTGCGCATAGAAGCAATCACCAACATGACATAAAGAGGCACAATGTCAGGATATTTAAACACTTAGGAGTTAGTAAGATCTACTTGGTCTATTGTGTCATTAGGTAAAAGTGTGTTTTCTAGTGTGTTTCTTTAGTATGCATTTGTAGTTAGGAAATCCGACGATCATGGTATGTTCTCGACATAGAGTGATCTGACGGTTTATACTCTCCTCGATCTCAACAACCATTGATATGTGGCTTAACACCTAATTGGTCCATGATATCTATTTAAAGAGAATGGAGGGTCATTTTTCGATGATCGATTGTGAGAAAATCTCTTGTAAAATATCTCTGTAATCGTTTTCTTTGCATTAATAAACTGCTCCAAGTGGTCGGGTTGGTTGGGGCCGTGGATGTTTCCCCGTAGGGGTTTTACCATGTGAAAACATCGGTTTGTTGATCTTTGATATGATTATGTGAGTGGTTACTGAAGGTGTTCTTCCTCTGTTGGAATACCTGTGTTGTCGAACATGGTATCAGAGCCTGTTTGAAGACCCGCTCCTATTGTAGATCGAGATCGTGAAGCCGAGTTGTCTCATCTCCACTTTCTATCATTTACATACATTTTTGGGCTAAGAGGACTGTTCCATTGCGTCTGGAGCGCTCGGTTTAGTAAGGAACACTTTTCGTTTCACTCAAAAAGGTTTCTGTTTTCCCAAGATACAGCCATTACAGTCAGATCCGGAGGTATAAAGCTTGAATACACATTTTTTTAAATTTTTGCAGAGTAGTATTTTGGTTTTATTTCGGTTTTGTTTTATTTATTTCTGGGTTACTACTCTTTTAGATCTGCATATTCTCTTTGCCCCGCGCCCTGTGTGATCTTGGAAAATCAGAAACAGATAGGAAAAGGTGCACTTTCCGGGTAAGCTAACCGAGATCTAACCCTTGTTGTCATCGAGAAGCGAAATTTTTTCCTGTGTGAAAAGAGTTTTTTTTTAGCATGCTCTCCAAGGTCGTCTTCAACAACAACAACCCCAATCCTCCTTCTGAACATCACAATATGTTTTTCTAGATCATTTGGTTAAAATTTGCCTTATTAAGTAAGAGGTCTTGAGTTCAAGTCTCTCTTTTGTTACCTTTTTTTGAAAAAGTTCATGCTAAAATTGTAAAGTGTATTTCACTTCAAGTATAAAAGTGAATCACTATAAGTAGCTTTAATATTTTATTTTAGAGTTATTTATTTTGCATGCAACTTTTCTGTTATAAAGTAACTTCATTGTAAAAGTGATCCCCACTTCTCTTTATCAAAGTGGGTCACTTCATAAAGAAACTTACACAATCGCGTGGTCATTTGGTTACCGATTGTGCCTTTTTTTAAAAAGGGCACAACTCTAACATCGGAAGTCCGTTTTTAGTGCCGTTTTTTTAAAAACCGCATAACTTTTAGAGCTCTTTCCATTCAGATCATTAGTTTCAGTAAAGGCAACAACTACTTCCAATGGAAATCTCATATGGAAAATTTATTAAGAAGTAAAGGCTTGTATCAGATTACCTTGGGAAAGGAAAAAGCACCCACTGATGCTGATAAGAAAGCCAAGTGGGATAATAAAAATGATGAAGCACGTGGACTAATCAGAATTTCCATCTCTCCCGATTTAAGGTACCACCTTCAAGATATTGATGACCCCAAAGAAGCTTAGAACACGATTGAATCTATGTTTGGTAAACTCAATATTATTCGAGCACAACAGTTAGAAAATCAAATATTGAGCTTGATTCCAAATAATTTTTCTTGCCTTGGAGACTATCTATCTAGGTTTAAAACACTCAAAATTTTATGTGAAGAATGTAAGATAAATATGGAGGAAGAGCAGTGAATCTATCTTATTCTTTCTAAGCTAGGTAGTGCATATTATGTGTTTGTATCTACCTTTTATGCCATGAGAGAGGCTCTAGGGGAAGAATCTTATGAAAAACCCACTCTTGAGTCCTTTTGTGCTTCTTTGATTCGAGAGGAATATAATCTTGTACAATTTGGAGTGATCAACACTGCAGGTCCCTCCAACAAAGCCTTAGTTGTTGTTAGAACCCTAAATTGCACCACACATGCTGACCTGACATTAGGCCAACTTATATCCGTTCATTGCCAAAACATCTGCTGAACAACTCTTTGGAAATCCTTTTGTGTCAAGGCCCACGCGCCCTAACCCATTGCTGCACGCGTGTGCACGCTGGCTGGCTCACTACAACCCGCGTGTACCTAACAAAGCACGAAAAAAGGAAAGTTGCCTACGGAAAAAAAAGCTATGGGTCAGTTAACTGAAACTCCCGGCCATGCATGGTCGAGGGTTCGTCCAAAACCCTAGCTTCTTCTAGCCTATAAAAGAAGGGGTAGGGGTACCATTTGGAGGAGGAAAAAATATAGCGAAGAAACTCTACCCATTTACGTAATCCATTGTCCCAACCCTTTAGCCTTTCCTCATGCCAAAGGAGATTTAACACAAATAAGTTGGAGGATAGAAGAAGAGGAGCCCGGGATCAGGTTCAAGGAGCGGTGGCCGGTCTCAGCTTTGATTGTAAGTTGATTCATTTTCAATAATAAAAAGAATAATTTTCCCGTCCCAATGTATGAATTGTCTATGATTTGATGAATTTATGCTTGATTTCTAACCCTTGAGTAGAGAAGTAGCATGCATGCATATTTTTTATTTGTCTTGATTGCAGGTTATCTGTGGAAGGAGCAGCGCAAGCAAGTGGTCAAAGCGCAACGGAGGATCTACATCGAACGTCGGTGATAAGGTTGGTGGTTCTCTTCATGCATTTATTGTGAAAGAGGGGTTTTAATCTTGGGTTGTAGGTTAAAAAGTAATTTATTTTCGGTCAAAATCTGCATGCAAGTCTGACCCTAGTTTGCTAGTCCGTAGGGTATTTTTCCCAACAACAGAATTGGCGACCATACTGGGGAGAATACTCTTTAGGGTTTTTGGATTTCTTTAAAGTTTTTGGGTAGTTTAAAAGATTAGATTTTCTGTTTCTTTGTCTGTCTTTTTCTAAGGTCTGAGCTAGCAGGGAGCCTGGTTCTTCATACCAGTTTTCCCTGACTGTTGCTTGACGGTAGTTGTCGGGACACACAGAGGTACATGCAGCCTGCAAAAGGCCTGCACGCGTGTACCCGCACCCTATCCTTCTACAGCCCGCGTGTGAACGCTAGCTGTAGAGATAGCAGTAGCGTGTAGGACTTCAGAGAACTTTAGAGGCAGTCCTCCTCTTCCCTGTCAGAATTATACATTCTCAGGGGGTTTTCTGGAATCCTGTCTGAGTCTTGCTAGTTCACAGTCCTGTCTCAGATTGCTTTTTTCGCCTTATTGTTCCTTGCATTATTTTTTTCTTTTCTGTTAGAAAGAGCATCCAAGCCTTCAAGGGACCCTGGTTATCAATACCAGAGGCCTCTTCTTGGTATGGACTGCCTGTTTTCATTTTTTGTCTTAGAATTTAGACATACACGCAACCTGTACAAGGTCAGCCCGCGTGTACACGCGTCCTGTTTCGGCTCAGCACGCGTTCGCACGGGTGTTGTTTTAGTGACAGTAGCATGCTTGACAAGCTACCTTTTGTTCAGGGTGGGGCAGTCATCCCCTCCTTTGATGAGAAGTATTCCTTTCAGGTGTTTGAGTCTAGGGTTGAACAATCAGTAGGTTAGGTCATCTTACCCTTAGCCTGCTTTTTCTCAGTTGATAGTTGACAGAAAATAAAATAAAAATAAAAATAATTGGTTTTTAGACAACCGTGAGAGTCTTTGTTTTTGTTTTTTATTGCCATTGTGTGATTCTTTACTTTGATTCTTTGCGATCTGCGCTTTAAGCCAGAATTTGTCTTTCTTGGTTTTGTGCTTGTCGGTATTTTCCCTTTGTTGCTTTACTAGTGCTTAAATAAATAAATAAATCTCTTTTCATTTTCTTCTTTGTTTGAAGAGTGTGTTTCTGCATCATTAGCTAGGGAGAAGTCTTTTGTTTCGTAAGTTTTTGCAGTGCATTTAGAGCATAAGTAGCTCGTAGTCGAGTGAAATTCCTTTATGTTTGCTGCATAAAATCTTAGAAAAATTGAAAAGAAAAAGAAATCTTTCTTTGTGAAAAGTTGTTGAAATTTTGCATTTAGTAAAAGTCTTTTGTTTCCAGCTTTTTTCATTCATTTTTGCTTTCGTCTTTACACACCATTAGTTTCACCTCCGTACCCCTTGACGTAAGAAAAATACTTAAAAGAAACGCTAATCTTAAAATCTACTAGACTTTTATGTTTGTAGGGTTCACAAACTAGTTTAGGATTAGGGCCTTGAATTAGGTTGGAGAGGAAACTCTTCAAGGCCACTCAAAACCAAACATTAGAGTCTGAGGTAGGGAGTGCCTAAGTCCAGTTTCATGGAATTTATCCAGGACCCCCCTCTAACACAGGGGATAAACACGAGGTCGCGTGCGGAAAGGTAGCAGAGATAACCCCTCCAAAGCCGGACCAATCGTAGTGGAGAACACATATCGAGGGCTTGCTTTGGGATTCCGTCGTTTGCATTTTCCACGGGGCTTCGTGGGTCTCGAATCCATTCGAGGCCCTCAGTTGTCTTCCGGACCATTTGCTCTCGATACCTGTTAGGACCACACAATGTACCTTTTTGCCCATATTTTTTGCCACCATTACACTCTTGTTCACTCACATCTAAACTCATATCATCACTTTATCCTATCTTTCCAAAGGTATACAACGTCTCTTCTCTTTACTATACGTTTAATCTGTTTTGCATATAATTTCACATCACTCTTGTACTTAACCATTGATTAGAAATGTATAAGTGTTGAAACAATTCAAACTGCAGATTAGCATTTGAGGCCTATTGCTGAAACAACAACTCACAGAAGTTGTTACACAGTCCATGGTCGACGATGCTGAAACACAGAAGCTGTTACACAGTCCATGGTCGACGATGCTGAAACACAGAAGATGCTACACAGTCCATGGTCAACGATGCTGAAACACAGAGGAAGCCGTCACACAGTCCACGGTCAACAACAACTCACACAGATTGACTACAACAGCTGCACCGTGGGCCAAGCACCAACCATTGTTGTTGCCTGAGAAGTGCTGAAACAGTCAGAACACAAATCATGTGGCTGAAACAGCCCACGATTTGCGATGCCGAAACAGCATACAACAGCAGTAACAAGAAAGAGTTGTTACTCCAGCCGTAACAACAACACCTCACTCAACACTCGTAATAGCATTATGTTGCGGGAGACTAGGATATCCTATTCCGGTTTAGAAAGTCGATCTGACTAAGAATAGGACTTAGATATACACCTGTAATTTTTTATCAATTGTATCGAAGGGATTCCCTCTTTAAATAAGAGGAAATCATCATTTGAAAGGATCTCCAGTTTTTGGTACTAAGAAGGGTTTACAAAGAAGGACGTACTTTAATTTCAGATTATAATATGATACATTGATAGATGAATAAAAGACTGTTTTGAGCATCCTTTTCTAGCCTCTTCATTCCAGGGGAATCTTGTGAGAAGGGAGGGCCCACCTTCTTCACAAGATTCACCCGTTAGTTTTATAGTGTGTTAGTGTGATCTTTGTTTATGCCTTGATTGATTTATGTCTTGCTGAAACACTACTTTAATGAATTCTGCTTTGCTGAAACACTACTGAACTCTTTCTTGTTAAGAACTCTGTTTTATTGAGCGTTACATTGTTTTCATGAAGTTCATGCTTGGGTAACTGTTAATCATTTTAGTTAGCAATCTTGTGTGATGAGTTCATGAAATCTTGCTAATCAGATAATGGTGCTGAAGGTTCCTGCTTTGGGAAGGAAATGGAGTCATGTTCTTTGTTAGAATTAGTTAGCCTTCAATTATTTCCATGAGTGTGTTAATCAGAGACTGGTGCTGAAGGTTCCTGCTTTGGGAAGGAAATAGGGTCCTGTTATCTGTTAGAATTAGTTAGCCTTCAATTATTTCCATGAGTGTGCTAATCAGAGACTGGTGCTGAAGGTTCCTTCTTTGGGAAGGAAATAGGGTCATGTTCTTTGTTAGGAGATAGATAGCCTTCAGTGTGCATTATTTCAATTAAGCAATAAGTTCATGAAGTGTGATGATCGGAAACAGGTGTTGAAGATTCCTGCTTTGGGAATAGGGTCATGTTCTCTGGTTACATAATAGTTGGTCTTTTATGTTACAGTATCTTGTGTTATTTTAATGTAATCTAGGATTCTTCAATTAATCATTTCTTTAAATTTTGAGCTCTGCAATAGGTAGATTGATTTTCTGTAATTCAAGTTAGAACTTCAGTTCATTCAAGGCAAGTGTGATTAATATAGTTTCCTTTACTACAACTCTAGGTTGCTT
>JASDQU010173425.1:5768-20735 GCA_032191745.1 Picea mariana | reverse complement strand
TGACTTGGTGAACATACTAAGGTGACCGTTGGAGGGGAAAACCTAGTTTCCAAAACGTTGCAATTGTGACATACATCTTCACAAATGTGGCAAGAGAGACGTCCCAGTGGAAAACGTGGCAAGAGCGACGTTAACGTGGCAAGACCGATGTTAACGTCGCAATTGCGACATACATCTTCACAAACATGGCAAGAGCAACGTTGCAGTGGAAAACGTGGCAAGAGAGACATTCCAGTGGAAAACGTGGCAAGAGCGACATTAATGTGGCAAGACCGACGTTAACGTGGCAAGAGAGACGTCAATGTGGAAAGACCGACGTTATCAGGCAACATGATTTTTTTTTTTTATAAATTTCCTCTATTTTGCAACAATATGGACAATTTTGTCCATAACACTGCAAATAAAACGTCGGAATTTGACCCAAATGCAGTAGTGACATGGATATTGTATAGGGCTTCAGGATAGCCATGTAAGTGCATAACCCACAATTACAAAGAAATGTCATCATTATAGAGAAATGTGTTGAACTAAAAAATATCAAAAGGAGGTAGTTGGAAGAGGTGGGTGGCCACCAATATCCGCTTGGATCAGTGGTTAACTAAAAAGTTTCAAAAGGAGCTAGTTGGAATAGGTGGGTGGCCACCAATATGCACCTGGATCAAGTTTCATCCACCAACAAAAATCAGTGATGGTTGATGGCCAATGGTCAGGTCAGTTTTTTGAGTGATGTATTGCAAATACTTTTCCATAGGAAAGGGCCAATGGTCGATGATTGGGTTGGAAGTTTTGAAAAAAAATTGTGTTCTTCCAAAGGAAAACATTGATCTCTCATATAGCTTAGATCAATACTCCAAATTGTTTTAAGTTGTCGATCGATGGTGGAAACTCATCTCTGGGACTAGGAAAGGTTTAGTCCATCAATGGATGAGATTTCTTCTTATTTGAGATCAACAATTCAAATTTAATGTCTATTATAATAGAAAAACAATCAATTTTCTATGAAATTTATATATTTTTGAAGGTCTTGAACTTGCAGAGTTTTTTTGAGGCCCTAAACAATCTTTTTTTAGGAGTTCTTATTTTTTAGACTATCAGTGCCATAACAACCAAATGCAATATTTTCATCTAAATTAAATATCTCAAAGAGAGATTTCCAATGAGCTATTATGTTCACAAAACAAAGCTTGTATAAGAAAGTTACGACTAAAATAGTTAAGTTAAATTTCGACACTAGTTTACTTCCATAGGGAACAAATATTTGCTTGGAGGTTATTTTGAGGTAGAAGAGTAGCCTATGGAAATATTGTCAAACCATGTAAGACAAATGTGGAACCATATTTGGAATATGGGTACATAAAATTGTATAGGAAGAGGAAGAAGTCACTTCTAACATATAGGGATAAAAATGTAAAACAATCAATACTTCTACAGGTTGTAACTAATAGTCTAGAGATTGGTTAAGGGTGAAATTATGACAAATCCTTCATAAGGTACTCATGTACATACCCAATTGATATTCTATCAAAATACCAAACAATTTGGTGTAGGGAGGCATGAATGGGGAAAATATTGCTAAGTTAGGTGAAATTCTCAAGGGGAAAAGTTGTCATTTCCAGATGGCTGTAGATTTTGACTAGAGCATCAATTTGACAATTTGAGAGTTGTTGTGAATTTAGTGCTGGTATTATTATTTTTTCCTTTTTATAACATTTTCCTTCGTTCTCAACATATTTACCTTTGTAAGTGGCAAAAGTTGGTGTTTGATATTATATACACCACAAAGAAATGTGTACAAATGGGTAAATATCAATATTCAATTTCCTATAACTTTATACTCCGTGCTTATAATTGAGGAAGAAAGTAGTCACTCAAAATATATTGCATAGGAGAATCTATATTCCCACCCATAATTTATTCTTCATTCGAATATTTCTCGATGAATCAGAAGGAAGGTTTATGGTGGACTTGAAGGACACCATATAGAAGAATGGGAGTTTTAAGATGCCATAACTTTTGGCTCGTAAATCAAATTGAAGCATGAGTATGGTCATTGGAAAGGTAACTCCGAAGACAAAATTATAAGAAATACTAAGTTCTCCAGGGGAGAATCGAGTTGCACCATAAAGTTGCAGGACAAAATTAAGTTAGATTCCATGAACCATGTAATTACTCAATGTGAAGAATTTTCCAAAGAATGTCAAAGTTTGGAGAATGTTTCCCAGAAGATAGAGGTGATTAATGGGTAAGGAAGAGTATTGAAACTCATTATAGTTCCTATGTGTAAGTATAGAGTCACATTTGAAGTGCAATATATTGGAAACAAATAAAAAGGGACATACATTGCTAACAAGGCATTGTTAATAAGCAAAGGAACACTCCAACAAAGAGTGTTGTGTGAAGGAAAGGCTAGAAAGATGATAAGATTCCACAATTGAGAATTGTCTGGGTATGTTATAGATTAATATTAGGGGCTATAAGATAGGATATTATTTCAATCTTGTACAACTAGTTGAATAATCAAGGAGAGACAAAAGGAATTCCAGGATTGTAGAGTAGGTGATGAAAGGATGACAAAGGTATAAGGAAGAGTGGAGGAATATTAGTATTCAACTGTTACATAGTCTAAAAGGATTGTGAAGGAGAATCCAAAGATATTCTCACATCATGTATGAATCCTACAGGTGAATAATGTCATAAGAATGCATAGAGAGTTAATAAAAACTCCATATCCTTGAAGGTAGAAATGTAGTGAAGCCTACAAAGATTGCTTCAAGATAAGGAAAAATGATATCATGATATGAGGTGTGACCCATGTATAAGATGAGTCATATACATGTGAAAATATGGGAATGAATGAGAAAGTAATTGTTAGTTATGATCTAGAAACCTTTTTTTTTTAATTATACAAAGAAAGAAAGTCGCCTATATTATCAAAGTGCACAAGAAAAGTAGGGTACAAGTGAAAATGGAGGGTGTAGCATTCCATTTGGAATAGAGTGGTATTGAGTTTCTAAGTATTGATTCATAGTAAACCACTAATTGAAGTGAAGAAAGTAATTTATAATTGAGCAAATTCATACATAGAAATATATATTAGAGAGTATGACATAAAAGAAACATTTCAGAACATGTTGAAATGTCGATCAATGAGAATGGTATTTAAAGATAGGTTTGGTCAAGGAAATGGAGAGAGGTTGATTTTTTTGCATTGTTCATATTCAACTGGAGTAGTGCGTGTTATAACACTATGATATTTAATAATTTTAGTCAAAATATGTTGGGACAAGATTATCTACATAAAGGAAGTAGTTGTGAGATGGAAACACTAGTGGATCTAGTGGTTGGAAATGAAGAATGGCCAAGTGGGACTTAGATAAAAGGTTCAGAATAGGTATTAGTCTGCATAATTATGCAGAATGGTAGTGCACAGGGTAGTGAGGTTATATACAAATTCAAGGATATACATATACAAAAACAAAGATAAATAAATAAATAAAGATGAAATAAATATGCATCGGAGTGCATGATAGAATTGATGTATGATGCATACAATAAATATAGAATGCATGTGCATGAAGTAGGCATGATGATAATACAATTCTTAACAAATATTGATGTAAATTGGTGCATATGGGAATGCTTGAATATGTATATTGTTGGAAAATTAGTTGTCATTGATGTCAACCATGGAAAAAGTAAGCAGAAGAATGTGCAGGGGGGAATAAAAGCTCAAGAGAAATAGAGTTATAAAAATCACATAGAATCCAAAGTGCAATGACGACATAGATCCTTTGTAAAGGATCATTGAATCATGATCGTTATATCAGGATCCAGATAAGAAATAACTGTTAGAGCTAGTTGATAAATTTTGGGTATAATCGGAGTCGTCAGATCAAAGTAATCGATCGTCAACCATTAATATGATGCAGGGCCTCCCACCTTAAGACCATTTTATGCAATCTTTTGTTGTAAAATGAATTGTAAAACCCAAAATAGGGGTGCCAAGGCTCATCGAAGATTATCTGATTCGATCACAAACAAGATTGAATTCTTCCTTCTTTGTATTACATGCACATATACTTATGTGACACCTCCATTCACTTCAGCCTCGATTTATCCCATTTAACAATCCCTGCATATGACCACGAGTATGAAAGTGATCAATTCCCTGTGTTGCATGACCCTATTCCCTTATCTCCTTTAGCAACGTGACCAACAACGTAACGTAGGCTCTAGATTACCTACCTTTTAATTAAAACTCAGTCACCTTTTCCTGCATGATTAAACCTCTGTCGTCGATCGTGATCCAAGATCAATGATTGAATCCATTTTATAACCATCGATCACCTTACACATGGAATATAACATTCGTCCTATCTCGTTGGTCCATGTGCATTGTAGAGCCACATTTGCTCATTGGTTAATTTCATCTTCGACCCCTGCAATGGTTGTTAAACCTAGGATCAAAGACAACCATTGATCCGTTGGTCAACAAGATCGAAGGTTCACCATCATTATGGAGCTTCAACTTGCTCACGAGTTAAATTCTCTCTTACGCTCTACAATATTTCTCAACCATTGATCGGATATCCAATCGACAGTTTGATTTCTCCTGCCCTTGTCCTTTATATGTGCTCAATCCAATGGTCATAATCTTCTCCATTGACCGAAGGGCCCATATTTTCTCTCTCCCTTTTCATGGATCTCCTCCATATCTGAGGGTCACTAATCTACTTGAATCTTCATCGAATGACTCATGTTTCTCTCTCCTTCTTAAGGTTTATACACTACGCAATGTTCTTCTACCCGAACCCTCATAATATTTTCTTCTTGAAATTCATTCCACTCTATCCTCACTGTGAATCTTGAAGTTTCGATCCTCCCTAGATTTACCATGATAGTTATATGGATCTCTGATCATGAGGATGATCAATGATCATAAATATTTTTTCTCTCTACCGTGTAACAATCCTTACACCTACAAATACATAATCATCTTGATACACAAATATTCACTTAAATTCCACAAAGACATACAATGCAAAGATCTTCTTGAACAAATAATGTTGCATTGATCAAATGTACACTTACTATACATATAATTTACATAGGCTTGTAGGCCTTGCTTTGTCTAGATTAAATCAACAGACTACAATCCTGATTCATTTGGCCTGTTTAACATTTGTTTGGACACACTCAATGCCTCAAGGACTAAAGTATTTGTACAACAGGATTTTTCAACCATTTCTAGTTTAGATCCACAATCTACTCAACCATATCCTAAAGATCCCATAGATCCATAAAATCCTCAACCAATCCTAATCTAGGATTCACAATCCTTATGATATCTAATATCTCCTAAGATATCTCAACCCTCATGTTCTCATACATTCGATAACATTTACAATTTAATCCTCACACACACATTACATTCCAAATTCTCAAAAACATAGAAAACACATTAAATCATGCTTATGGAACCTAAATGAAAGACCCCTTAGATCTCTGGAAAATGTACAAAATATGGAAGGCAGGATTCTCCTGCATCACATTCCCAATATTGAAAACATTTTTGATCTCCTCATCATGTGTCTTCAAATGCTGATGAAAACCTTCAGGGTACCAAACCTTAGTTTGTAGTTGTCCAAATTCCCTACACCTTTGTTGTTGTTATAGATAAGTTGCCTTCTCGTTCATTTTCCTTCCTTCCAACAACTTCAATTTCTGATTGATCATTCTTTATTTTGTAAGCTTCCTCGATCTGAACTGCCCGATCATCAAATACCACTATTCATCAATCACATAATCAAATTATATTGTTCCCTTCAATCCTTGATTTCTTCCATTAACATCTTCTTGGGCTAAGCATTCTTTCTTTTGTCTGTTGTTGCTGCTATCCTTTGGTTTCATTGAATCTTTATCTACATATCCTTGACTACTCTTAATATTTTTAGAATACTCACATACACAATATTTCACCTCTTATAATTCCACATTTAACCTATGGAATCTTTCATGCAAATTATTCTCTTGAATTTGACTAAAGAAACCAATTAAATCCAAGTGCTTCATACCTTCACTTATCATATCGACAACACTCTTATCAGTCAATTTCATCATTGCTTCCTTCTACCATTTTGTAGCCCAATGTAACATTTCCTCAACATAAATATCTTTGAGCCAATCCACTACCTCACTTCTGTCTTCAACAATGTCCATACCTTCAACATCCTTCTCATTGTTTTCATGAAACACTGCTACCTACATAACATAATTTTGAATATTTCCTTGACAAGGAAATTCTTCCTTCACCCTATCCTTGGAAGATTTCCAATCTTCATAACCTGCATTCACACACCAATTATCATATTTAACATTATAAAATTTTGTTGTTTCCATCCTCAGCATGGATTTTCCCTCTTCTTCTGGGTTTTCGGCTAAAGTTTTATTGTCTTTGTCTACTTGAGAAAATGCTACCATAACAACATCCTTTAGTGCTTTACCATATGAAAACACACTTTCTTGCAATTCTTTCCAATTCTTCATCCAATAAATGGAGTTACCAATACCATCATTGAGCTTCAATTTTTGCTCGGGTTCACACCAGTGAACTTCTTCATCTTCATCCATTTCCTCAATAACATCCGTGTCTTGTGTTGTTGTCATGATTTCAAAAAGCATATTTCCACCTTCTCCAAACTTCATGATAGTTTCATCTAGCTGTTCAATTTCTTCTCCTACAACCACAGACAATGGATTATGATACAAATAAAATTTATTAGTGATTATATCCTCATCCAAATCCTCTGTTAGCCCATCATCATCATGTTGATCTGAAATACTCAAAGAGTCCATGAGACTTTTTACAATCCTCCCATGTCCTTCATATCCTTTTCTAAGGAAATCTCCTTCCTTAGCTTCACAATAGACAACTTGCATCTTAAAGTCATATTCTCTGAGTTTTTATCTCAACCTTGCAACCAACCCTTATCTTAGCTTCACCTGTAGTGAATTCAATCTCACCTCCTTCCTTCTTATAGTCCAACCTTTCCATTGGTACTCTTCTTGTCCCTCTATCATCATTAACATAACATCTAAATTTTCTTTTAACTCATCCCTCGAATACCATTTGCCTTCGTATCCTTACTATGGATTTTCTCATGACTATCAATAGTCATGAATCCTCTCCTTATTCTGTGGAATCTCCTATCCCACTTGTGAGATGCAACAATCCTCCTTTATCTCTCTCTAACAAGTATCCTCTTGTTACCAATGTCAAGTCATCCTCTTGGCATTCTCTTGGTTATTTGAAATAGAACCCATCTTTTGAGCACTCCTACTCTTCAACTTCCTAAGCTATCTATTGTTGCATATTCAATTTATCACTTTCCTCTGAGACCTTATGTTCTTCTCTCTCTCAACAATCTACTTTGTTGAATTTTCCACATGCATTACTTTGCTTCAATCTTCATCCTCCTACAACTTCCCCTCCGTACAATGCTACTATGACCTGCATTAAGAATAAACTTTAGACCAATTTAACTTACCAAATTTTACCTGTGAGATCTTTCCCATGATCTCCTTCCTCCTTTTGGCTGGAAATTTATTCTATCTCTGTAACTCTGCAATTCCTCTGTAAAGAAATTTCATGGTTCCTCCTCTTTCAAGCTCATCCTCTGCAATATCACTTGCTATTTTAGAAAACAATTGTTCTTTTATCAAAACCCCTTAACTGTTTCTTGCTATCAGTTTCTTCAACTTGTTTTAACCTACAACAACTCAAAACTAGAGTTAGATTTAAAACACACCATTAGTCTTCAAGATATATCCATGATATTGTTCCACCATTCATATTCACTTGAATGGACTATTCTTTGTTCAACATTTGCCTCTACAAATTATCCTTAAGAGTATTACTCAAATCTTCAATCTTATGCTTCATTTTATCTCAATATGCCTGCTACCTTAAATCAGATTCCTATATGACTCTTTTCTCCACAACCTTTTGTAATAACCTCCAATCTATGAAAGAGCATTCATGTTATTTCTTCCTTTGAATCCATGTAATTTCATGTTAAAGAGAATTCCTTAGCTCTAATACCACTTGATGCAGGACTTCTTGTCCTAAAGCCATTTTTTGTAGTATTCTGTTGTAAACTGCATTGTAAACCCAAAAATAGGGGTGTCAAGGATCGTCTGAGATTCTCTTATTCAATCACTAACATGATTGAATTCTGCCTTCTTTGCATTACTTGTACATTTACTTATGTGGCATCTCCATTCACTTCAACCCCGATTTCTCCCATTTAACAATCCCTGCATATGACCATGAGTATGACCATGATCAATTCTCTGTGTAGCGCGACCCTATTCCCTTAGCGCATTTACCAACATCACCAACAACATAATGGTAGGCTCTGACTTACCTACCTTTTAATTAAAACCCGGTCACCTTTTCCTGCATGATTAAACCTCCACCATTGATCGTGATCCAAGATCAACGATCAGATCCGTTTTATAACCCTCGAGAACCTTACATGTGAAATCTAACATTCTTCCCAACTCAATGTTCTATATGCTTTGTGCAGCCACATTTTCTCACATGTTAATTCCATCTCTGACCCCCGCAATGGTTGTTAAACCTCTGATTAGTGACAATCGTTGATATATTGGTCGATGAGATCGACAGTTCACCATGATTACGGAGCTTCAACTTGCTCACGAGTTAAATTCTCTCTTATGTTCCACAATATTTCTCAAACATTGATCGACTCTTCAATTGACAGTCCGATTTATCCTGTCCTTTTCCTTTATCCGTGCTCAATCCAATGGTCATAATATTCTCCTCTCATCAAATTTCCCATATTTTCTCTCAACCTTGTCATGGATATCCTCCATATATGAGGCTCATGAATTTGCTTGAATCTTCATCGAACAACTCATGTTGTTCTCGCCTTCCTGATTTTTATACATTGCGCAATTTTCTTATGCCTGGACCCTGATAATATTTTCTTCCTGAGATTCATTCCACTCTATCCTCAGTGTGAATATTGAAGCGTCATTCCTCCCAAGCCTCACCACAATACGTATATAGATATCTGATCATGAGGATGATCAATGATAATCAAGATCTTTTCTCTCAGCCCTACAACAATCCTTAAACCCACGAATACATAGTTATCTTGAAACATAGATATACACTTAATTTCCATAGAGACACACAATGCATAGATATTCTCAAACAAAGAATTTTGCATTCATCAAATGTACACTTATTGTACATACAATTTACATAGGCTCTCATGCCCTCCTTTTTCTGGATTAAATCAACAAACTAAAATTCTCATTCTATTGACCTGATTAACATTCATTTGGACACACTCAACGCCTGAAGGCTTACAATATTTGTACAAAATGATTATGCAACCATTTATGGTTCATATCCACAATATACTCAACCATATCCTAAAGATCCCCTAGATCCATAAAATCTTCAACCAATCCTAATCTAGGATTCACAATCCCTATGATATCGAATATCTTCTAAGATCTCTCAACCCTCATGTTCTTATACATTCAATAACATTTACATTTTAATCCTCACACACACATTGCATTCCAAATTCTCAAAAACATAGAAAACACATTAAATCATGCTTATGGAACCTAAACTAAAGACCCCTTAGATATCTTCCAAATGTACAAAATATGGAAGGGAGGATGCTCCTGCATCATGATCGAATCCATGCTGGACATATAAATATTTGAGAATCCATAGCTTCACCACTTCGATGATTATTAGAGATAATCCATAGGCATGAAATCGTGAAGTCGTTAAATTGTGAAATCCCATTGATCGTCCGATATGATAAGTATATTGTTTGAAATATCAATCGTTGATCATGGTCATCCGACGTTGACCCTTCAGACGTAAATAATTTTGATTTCTAGAAATCTTGGAGTGTCGAAGCCCTGAAATAAATAAGTAACATTCATTAACATGTTAATATGAACCATTGGATGTGTCATCGACGTGTCAGCACAAGATGAATGCGTGTTATGGTAAAGTGTTAAGCAACCCAAATGATGGAGGAGTGCAAACCATAGAGCTCAATGATTGTTGATTTAGTTTAAGCCTCTAGATAATCTAGGATCATCCATTCAAAGAGAGATTAAATATGAGCCTTTGATCTATGAAAAATTAAAAATTACTATGTATCATGGTTTTTCGGTCGAAATCATGTAAATAAATGATGGGATAGCACTAACATGCAAACCTATTGAGAAAAATAATTGTAAGTGTCAGACATTTTGTAGAGTACGAAAATAAGGGTACATTTTGATGATAGTGAAGATGAAAAGCAAGATATGTGAACCCATGAACCTACTGCTCGTTGAAAGAAATAATTATAAGTATGGAACATTTTGTATATGTAAGAAATAAGGGTATATTTTGATGACAACGAAGATGAAGAGGAAGATATTGAACCCGCGAACCCACTGCCCTTTGAAAGAAATAATTCTAAGTATGGAACATGTTGTTGATAGTCGAAATAAATGTACATTTTGATGGAAGTGGAGATAAAGAGGAAGATCAGCGAGTCTGCAATTCCGTTGGTTCGTGAACCCCCTGAAATAATAATTTGACTATGTAAATAAATCGTAACAAATGAAGAAAAAATTATTATTATGGGATGTTGAAAAAAATAATATAAATGGATCAATAATTGTAGAACTTATTAAAGAGGAAAGGAAAAGTGTTGAGTCTAGGGTACTTAAAGAATTACAAGTTTGAATTGTTAGAACAATTAACTAGGATGATACATAATAACAAAGGAGGAAAGTTGTTTGTAAATTAAATAATTAACATTATTAATATTTGAAGAGGTGCATTGGTTCAAATAAAAACAAATAATGGTTCAATATCATACATCTTCATAAGAATATATAAACAGATAGGTATGGAGAGAAGAAAAGTGTCTCTGCAGTCTACATCAGAGGATAAAAAACAAGAGCAGATTCCAAGAGAGAAATTGTAAAACATTTTTATGTAGTGAGGGTGGTAGGGTGGAGCTCATGAAGATTTTTGTCCTCTGTAGGTTAAATCATGTTTTAACAAGGGATTTGATGCTTCCTATATTTGGTGCTCTAAAAACAAGGGAGTTGGTGATTCCTAGAGTTGGTTCTCTAAAACAAGAGGATTAGTGTCTCCTTGAGTTGGTGCTCTAAAACAAGGGGATTGGTGTCTCCTTGAGTTGGTGCTCAGAAGAAGAGAGATTGGTGTCTCTCACACAATTGTAACTTGCACATTTTATTGTTGCATTTAATTTTTTGTATTGAGTACATTCTTGTTGATCAATTGTTATGATTAATTAATTTATTAATTGACTAAAATTTTAAAATAAGAAGAAATATTTATTCAGCCCCCCTTTTTAGTATTTGCCAATATTTCAACAATTGGCATCAAAGTGAGTTCCTTCACTGCAGTTTAACCACTGGAAGGTAGATTTGGAAGAGATCGAATAGATTAGCAAGAAGGAATGCCCTTTGTACATGTTTAAAGGAAATCATTATGATTTTTGGAGTATAAGAATGAAAATATATTTGATGGCCATTGGCTATGATGTCAGGAAATCTATTGAAAGTGGTTACACTGCTCCATCTAGTCCACCTACTAATATTGCTACAAACAAAAAATTCAATGGAAATTCAAGAGATGTTAATGTTATTCTTCGAGGATTAACAAATCCTATATTTGTAAAAGTGATGCACTCTAAATTAGCAAAGGAAATTTGGGATAAATTGAAGATCATCTATCAAGGATATGGAAAGGTCAAGCAAGATAATCTTAAAACACATGGAGGGAAGTTTGAGAATCTGAAGATGAAAGAGGAAGAAAACATTGCAGAATATTATTAAAGAGTGGATGAAATAGTCAATTCAATCAGAGCATTCAGAGAAGAGATAAAATACAAGAAAAAGGTGTTGAGATCATTACCAATGAGATATGATTCGAAGGTACCTACCTTGGAATATCGAGAATACCTTGACAACCTTACAATGGATAAGCTTCATGGGATTCTTATAACATATGAAATGAGAACTGGGAAAGAACAATTATCAAAAGGGGAAATAACCTTCAAAGCATCAAAAGAAACAAGGAACCATAAAAATGTTCCAAATGAAAATCACTCAGATATATTAAATGAAGAAGAGACCAAATTTACAAGAAAACTCAAGAAAGGGTCTGGAAAATACAAAGGGAGGTTACCTTTCAAATATTTCAACTGTGAAGAAATTGGACAGTTTGTTAACAAATGTCCCTATCCCAAACAAGAAGATAATGATTATGAAGAATCTTACAATCAGAAAGACCATAAAAAGGGAAAAGCCAAAAAAAAAAATAAGCATACCTTTTACACCAAAGAGGACAAGAGTTCATATGAAGAAAGTGAAGATGAAGAGTCATAACATATTTGTATGGGTATAGAAACCCAAGATAATATTTCTAAAAATAGTTTTGAGATTGAGGGAAAATATGAGGATGAAGGAGATGTAGAGCTATGAAGTAGAATTAATCAGTTCTATGTATGAAATTGGAAAATAGAAAAAGAAGAACACGTTACTAAGGGGACAACTACTAGAATTTGAAGAAGCACAATAATTAAGAGAAAAAGAAGTGTCAAAAACCATCAAAGAATCATAGAAAATAATAATTGACCTAAAAACTAAACTTCAAGAAGCCAATAGAAATGAGGAAGTCTTGAATAAACAACTCAATGAAAAACAACAAGATTGTAATAATATAGAGATTGAAATTGTTGAACTAAAAAGGGAACTTGAGAAAGGAGACAACCAATCAAGATTTGAGAATAGTTCAAAAATATTGAATGGCATTATTAATAGTCAAATATCATCAAATGATAAGATATAATGGGGATATGATCAATATTCAACCTCTTCAAAACAAAAGAATGAAAAACAACCAATAAGTTATGTAGATTCCCTTAGAAGACCCTTAGAAAGGAAAGATAACAAGGGGGAGATGATACCATTAAATACTACTCCTAATAAATAGAAATCAACACCCCCTACAAAATAAAAAGAATACAAAAGGAATACAGTAACGAGAAGGACACCCCCTAATAGATATCAACATATATTCCTTGGATATTCTTACTCTTACAATAATTTTTGACATAAATCAGTACATTGTAAAGTCTATAGAAAGTACAATTATAAATGTGTCCAAAGATATAAGAACAACAAGAATAATGAAGAGAAAAGAAACTATAATTAATTTTGTCCATTACAAGATTACAATTTTGAATGTCACAAGTGAAACAATTATGGTCATAAATCCAGTGAATGTAGATTGACAATGAAATCCTTGAAGACAAGTATTCCCAACAATAAAGATAAAAAGATATGGAAATAAAAAAACATGGAATGGTAACAAAATGCAAGGTACCCTTGTATTCCAATAACAAAAGGTGTCAATGGTATATTGAGAGTAGAGTCTCTAAGAATATGACATGAGATAAAAGTAAATTTCTCAATATCACAAAGAAGGAAAAAAGAGGTGTCACATTTGGAGATAATGCATCTGCCAAAATACTTGGAAAAGGCACAGTCACTTTGGAAAACAAGAAAAATAAAGTAGAAAATGTGCTACTTGTTGAAAATTTGAAGCCTATTCTTCTAAGTTTAAGACAAAATTGTGATCAAGGACATATGCTCATTTATTACTCCCATAAATGTGAAATTAGGAAGGAAGGATTAGGAAAATTAGTATATATTGCACCAAGAACCTCAAGTAATGTATATCTTTTAGATATTAAAGAAGAAGAAGAATGTTACATGAGTTAATTAGATGAAAGTTGGTTGTGGCACAAAAGAATGGGACACTTGAGATTTGACAATCTGATCAAAGAAAGTATAAAGGAAGTAGTGAAGGACATGCCAAATATTATAAAACCTTTATACCTTGTTTGTAATCATTGCCAACTTAGGAAGAAAATGAAAGTCATATTCAAGACAAAACAATAATCTACATCAATACCCTTGGATCTTGTTCACACTGATATTTGTGGACCTACTAGGACTAGAAGTATACAAGGTGAACATTACTTCATGTTGATTATTAATTACTATACAAGGATGACCTGGGTATACTTCCTCAAAGAAAAATCAGAGGCATTTGAAAATTTTAACAAATCTCAAGATCAAATGTATGAGATCAGACAATGGAGGGAAATTTACCTCTAACTAATTAGATAAGTTTTGTGAATATCATGGAATAAAGAGACAATTTTCATCTCCAAGAACTCCTCAACGGAATGGATTTTTTGAATGGAAAAACAAAATTGTTCAAGGGGCTGCAAGAACAATGTTGAATGAAGCCAAACTTCCAAATAATATTTGGAGAGATGCAGTATATACAACAGTTTACATACTCAATTGAACATGACTTAGAATTAACCATGACAAGACACTTTATGAGCTATCATTTGGTAGACCAACATTAGTCAAACACTTCAGAGTCTTTGGGAGAAAATGTGATATTAAGAGGGATGATGATAACCTAGGAAAATTTGATTCCAGATGAGATGAGGGGATATTTCTTGGTTAGTCACCCAAAAAAAAGATTAAATATGCTATAATCTAAAATTTCTCAAAATAGTGGAAAGTGCAAATGTGAAAATAGATGATCTAAAATTGAGAAAAAAACAATATCAAGATAAGTAAAAAAATGATGAATGGGGAAGAACTAGTGTGAACAAGATGGTGAATCACAAAATGAAGAATATGGTGAATCACAAAATACAGAAGATGTTGAATAGCTACAAGATAATGAACCACAAACTAATGAAGAAAAGGATGAGGAAGAAAAACCCTTTACAAAGGCTCCATAAAAAATAGTTCAAAAGAATCACCGTGAAAGCCAAATCATAGGGGATAAAAGTG
>JASDQU010173424.1:0-20860 GCA_032191745.1 Picea mariana | reverse complement strand
TTTAGTTTATTATAGTTCGTTTTATTAGTTTCTAGTTTCCTTAGTTTAGATCATTTAGCTCAGATCACTTTCTCTTTGGTTTCCTTACGAGACCTCAGAGCGGCCAACGGAGCCGTTAAACTCGTTAGGGTGGTCCATACCAAATGGCTTGGGTTATTTAGACAACCCCAGACCGGTTCCACTCTCCCAGTTGACGGACGGTCAGTTTTGCCCGTCAACAATACCCAAACTTATTTAGGTCTCCATTCTTTATTTTAGTGAGTTGTGTCTTCATACTATGGAACACATCGTCACACCAATTGAATACTTGAGGTTCCAGACATTCAATGGAATATTGAAAATAACTCTGGAGTGCCATGTGCGACAATGCGCTTCCTTCCATACATCTAATGGTTAAGAGGATGGTTATGAGAGTCGAAATCCACACACCTCACATATCCACTTTACCTTTTCTCCTTTCGGCATCAGGTTCACAATGCAAATGGATATACTCACTCATCAGCAAGCCACCACCTCGACCCCCTGTCAGGGTCACACGTGCCCCACAATGGGATAACCCCATCAGAAAGTAAATATCCTCAATGTCCAAGGAAAGGACATGAACACCCACATGAAATACTTGTTGTTCTGAGTCCCACATATGGGCCAAGTACTCTAATAGTCTCTGCTAAGCTCTCATGCCCTGGATTTTGAAATTTTTCAATAAGCCACATTTTCGAAGAGCATTAATAGTTCTTGGATCATTCAAAGCCATAGAATCATCATATTCATGCTCACATTCTCTCCATTACAACATTTTTGTGATCAAACACCTACATGGAAGTAAGAGAGGACAATTAACACCTTTATCTAGCCTTTTTGGAATTCTTTTTGGTTAAACGGTTGCTTTTATTTTTTGGTTTTTGTCCATCAAAACTAATCTTCAGTTACACTGAGGGATTGTCGTAGGTGAGCCATTGGGAACCTGCAAAAATCCTTGATTTCTACAGGGCCTGATATTGGCCACCTGCGGCAGCCCCAGCGCATGCCTACCAGCCCAAAAATCACCCAAAAAATCATTTTTTGACCACCAAAAACAAATTTTAATCCATTCAAAAGGAAGAAGATGGAGAGCTTATCATCTTGGCAGATACCATTCGTCGAATGATCGTCTATGATCCTCACAATCAACCTCCAAAATAAGGGATGAAAAAGGGGTTTTTTGACAAGTTTTTGACCAAATGCAAATGAAATGGTAAAACGGGATTTTTACTCTTATTTATTGCATTTTTTACCTATTTTCATAATATTTTATATCATATAAATGCATTTTTTCAGAAACCCATAAGTTTAATGGTATTGTGAGTGTCTTGTCTCTTACAAGAAGAAGAATAGAGTCCTAATTAATGGAGTATGGATTTTTGTTCCGTAATTTGGTTTTCTCTTTATTACGCATATCAACACTTTTTAGGGTTTTTTCAGGAAAAACCTCGAGCCTAGTATTTGTTCGTTCTCGTGCTCAAAAATCATTGAAAGTGCAACCAAGTATACTTTTGTTATTTTTTCGTACTCATCACGGAAACACGAAAAGTGAAACCCATGGAGTTTTCTTTAATCTC
This sequence comes from Picea mariana, assembly GCA_032191745.1. Classification (NCBI taxonomy): domain Eukaryota; kingdom Viridiplantae; phylum Streptophyta; class Pinopsida; order Pinales; family Pinaceae; genus Picea; species Picea mariana. Next base: position 19,262 of record JASDQU010173424.1, on the reverse strand, counting down.
TTTTTGGACTCCATAAAAATGAAAAGATTGTCGAGCGACCTTGTTCTGTTCAAGCTCGTAAAAGTATTTGAATAAAACATTCGATGGGTGATAGTTTATTATTTTTTCGGTCTCGTCGAACTACTTTACGAAAAAGGAACTGGGAGAGTTCTCTTTAAGTGTTTTTTAGACTCTCAAAACATGAAAAACGCTCGAGTTTTTCTATCTTTGGACTCGTTAAAAAAACATCGAAAGACCCACAAGGGACCGAACCACTCCTTCTTAGGGTTCGTGAAACATACTCTGAGGGACTCATCCGAAGGATGAGCTTACATTAACAAGAATATGTTATCCTCCTCAATCTTGCATAAAAATAAAGAGGTACTCGTCAGTAATGGTGGGGGGGGAATTAGGAAAGAAATGTATCTAAACCTGTATTCCATGGAAGAGTCACTTTTCAACATGACACCCTTTCACTCGGCTTGTGTCTAGGTTGGAAAATCCTCTTGTCTCCTGATCATACTCTTTTATAAGATTATGAATTGGTCTATGATCCCTGTTGTTGAGTCATTTTTTCAAAGACAGTTGTCATGTCGTCAATATGTTCAAAGAGAAGTTCAACCCAGAAATCCTTCTATTGCGTCGGCCATTTCTATAGTCCTTAAGCCTTCTATTGTGTCGGCCATACCTAAGTCAGTCCTGAGTTATTGGTTACTCTTATATACTTCAAATATTGTTACCCATTTTGTGTCATTGATGGGGGATACATTAAGGCCCTCCTGTGATGAATCTTTTCCTGTCAACTTCAACCTATTATCTAGGAATTGGACTTAGAAACTAATTAGTACCTTGGAACTTGCATGCCTCAATGGCAGGTTTCCTTGCTTTCAAAAATGGTTTTTCATTGTTGACCCCTGATCGAGAGATTCCACCGATTGTTTGACCTTAGCTCATTAATTCACATTCGTTGGAATGTACTAGAGTAACTTGGGAGTCATTGACATTAATGGTGATTTCCCTCACACTTGTTAACGGTATACACTAATGATCAGTAATCAAGTGGTTTCTACCATGTTCGACTTCAACACATGTATTCGCATGGTTAGATTCGTACTATAGAGTGGTGGAGATGAAGACCCTGAACCTTTTTCTCACAGATTCAGGTTGTGTTGGAGTATATGCAGTGTATTGTTACATAGATCCACATTGTATGTCTCATGGCTATGTTCAAATTTGAGTCTTTAACACATAGATACACAGTGTATTTTTGGTGGCTATGATCAGATTTTAGTCATAATGGTATGGATTCATAGTGTATGTTTGGTGGCCATGACCTGTCTTACTTGACATGGATCTTCGCATGTTGGCATTTATGAATTGAGTCATTTATATTCTAAGTATGGGAATGCCTACCTCAGTTATGATATATTATTGTATTGTATTTCCTTGTTTGTTGGCAGGTTTCTGACCGATTTTTCCTTGTTCCCTACACACTCGACAAAGTATTTCAGCTATCACTTTGTTCTAACTTCGTACTTTGGGGGGCTCTTTGTTACACATTATTTTTGTCATCCCTATGACCATTAATGATGTAAACCTATCTTTTTCCTTTAGAGGGGTCAGTGGCCTGAATTACTGAAGAAAGAAGGGAGAAGAAATTTTACGGAGAGAAGAAGTTGTATTTTCCTTTGTAAAAAACTTGTTAAAGAGGATTTATGCAGGTTTCTATATACACAGGATGCAGAAATTCCTGGTTTCCACAGGCTGCACTATAGCTAGGGTGAGGAAATTCCTAGTTCTCATAGGCTGCACTATAGCTAGGGTGAGGAAATGCCTGGTTTTTGCAGGCTGCACTATAGCTTGGGTGAGGAAATGACTGGTTTCCGTAGGCTAAACTATAGCTAGGTTGTGGAGTTTCCACAGGTTGCTCTATAGCCAAGGTGGAGTGGCCTTTGTACGTGGGAAAAACAATCATCTTTTCAATGCTTCTATAAGGAGAAGATTTTATGGTGAGGTGGCCTCTGAACTGTTTAGATCTTACTCGCTTTCATGATTTAGTGGGATCATCCTAGCCACCTCACCTTATCCTCTTCAACTTATAAAAGGAGAGGAGATATCATGGAAAACATTAGCTTGACTGGGCTGGAAAGTTCTTGAGCTTTTGAGATTAGAATTTTGGCTTGAGATTGTTATCTTGGTATGTTGGCTTTGAGCTTTACTTTGTCAAGATAGATTGTGAGTAGCTATCAGATCCATGGTCTCAAAATCCTTGGAGAAAGAAGTGTATGGGAAGCAAGGAACTGTTGGAAGGAACCTAACAACATCAAGGCATCTGGTTGTATCTTTCTTACACATTATTTAATATAGATATAATTTTATTTCCTATATGAATTTTATTTGTCCATATTGTATGATTCCTTGATCACGTACATAGTTTCATATCAAATACTCTGTTATTCTTGTCTTCATTGGCTTGTTCTTATTTGCAGATATTTCTCATAAACCTCATGACAGAGCTTGAATTACATTAGTGAAGTCAGATTTTTGATATTTAAAATATATTTCCTCGATCCATTGTTGATTTGATAATTGAAATATAAGGAAAGAGTAGTGTATTGACTTGTTTTGTTATAGTTTCATAGTGAAGCTAGGGGGATTGATTTGTGTCCACAATTAACAATTAGCCCGATAACATCAACAAGTGAAATAAGCAAGTTACGTTACTCCAAGAGAATTACTTCGGCAGTTTCACCACCAAGAAATGTCAAAAGTCCCAAAGTCCCAAAGGACGAAGGTCCGAAGTCATTCTCAGTCATCAATATAAGATACTTTTCAAGATTTAGGACAACCGTTAGATCCAAGAGAAGAAAATTTTCCACATGAGGAGATCCGTGTTGTCAAGACTACGTCAACAAGGACACATGGTGCAATCAGACAATGACAAGTGTTAATTTGAACTGACATTTTAGGTACATGAAAATCATGAATTTGAGTGACACGTCACATATACTCGACTTGTGACACGTCCTCAAGTGATGTAAGTAAGTTACTTCACTCCAAGAGTTTTTCTTCAGGATTTTTACCACCAACACTTTCCCAAAGTCCCTAAGTCCCGAAGTGGACACGAGACGTCCGATATGAAGATCACTTTGGGAGCATTCTCAATCGTCGATCTACTATAGTGGAAGGATAGTGTAAGTGGAAGTATTAATTGATAGCAAGAGGTCTCCACCACTTATGACTTACTCAACAGGTGATCACTCTGGAGGAAAGAAGGAATTGAGATTTGACATCTCCGAAGTCCGGCGAACCAAAGGAGATCTCGAATTTTGATCCAAAAGGGACACACATCAATGGATTGACAACTCCGGAATATTGACGTATGGAGGAAAGAAGGAGTTGAAATTTGAAATATCTAAATTTCAGAGACCCAAAGGATATCTCAACCGTCGATCTAATGTTAGGTGTACTCTAAACCGTTGATCAAAATGCAGTGGAAGGATAGCATAAGTATAATAGATGAAGTCACAGAGTAAATGGTGTCCATCCATCTCATTGCTTGATTAAGTCTTCGGGGTTGGATTAAGCAATGAAGTATAGGTCCAAGGATCGAATCTAACTATTGATGGTTCCATGAAGTAAACATGAACCATCTGATATATTCAGCGAAATCCACTTCGGGAGATTTGACATGTTGGAAGTCTCGAATTCCCGAAGGGAAAAGTCTCGAAGACCCAACAATTGTCCATCTCATCGGGAGATTGAATCATGGTCGTCGAATTGATAAGCAATCAATCTCTCATCTCCCCCAATGTCTGAATAATGTCGTTAGTCATATGGTAAAGAGATTTAAAAGGGAGAATGTAATGTGTCGCTTAAACTGATAAGCTTGTGGTTCTACGCCTATGATCATATGAACATGGTTTGAAAGAAGCGTCGATTCATGTTATCACAGAAACGAAGGAAATCGATCCATGCATGTGATCGATTTATGAAAGTAAAAGGGGATGCCAAGTTTAACATTGAAGACCTGGAATTATGTTGTCTGGTGGTCCCAAAAGTCGTTGTAAATAAATAAGTTAGTTATAACTTGTTTCACAAGTCGGCTCAATAATTTAGACAAGTTTTGAGCATAAGAAAGTATAAATACAACCATGTTTGGTTCACTATATCGTGTGATTGGAGAAGTATGTGTTCTTGTGGAATAAGGTGGGCTTCTGGAAAAGAGAGGCTCGCTAAGAAAGAGTGGTATGCGGAGAAAAATGAAGGGGATACAGACCTGAGGTCTGTGTGAATATCAGAGGAAAGACAAAGTGAAGAAGGCATGAATATCAGAGGAAATTTTAAGTGAAGAAGGAGCGAATTTCATAGAGAAAATGAAGTGTAGTGATGAGTGTTGATTGTATACCTCTGATCATGAAACAAAATTGATTCTATAATGGATCATTGTTACTCGAGTTGAATGAAATCTAGTTTGATAGACTGCATTCTATCAGCAAGTTGGGTCTTATGGAAAGATGGGTCTTGATTGAGAGTTGGTGCTCTCCGAGGAGTCCGTGATCCTTACTTCAGTTGGTGCTAGGAAAATCCTTATTATTATATTCACATATATTCATATAAATTATATACAAACATCTGGTATCTTATGTGTTCATTGTGAGTATGATTTGATTGTTCTTAATATGTTCAAATATGTTTTAACTTCTAACTTGTAAGAAGAAGAAAAGTTAGAAAAGTCCACACACTAATTCACCACCCCCCCCCTCTTAGTGTGGGCGATGTGTTCAACAATTATTCCTGGGAGTTACCTTTCTCTTTGATACCATTTGTTAGAAAAAAAGGATTGCGTAGAAATAAAGCATAGAATATACACAATACAATAGAGACACAGATATGTGTGGTTCACCCAGTGTGGGCTATGTCCACCAGATAAATTTCTAGGTCCTTCCTTTTTATTATCTAGCAAAATGAAGGGATACAACCTACAACACACCTGATATCCTCTCTTAGAATACAATATTCATGATAATATACATCCACAATAAAATTCCCTCATAAAAGAGGGTTTCCTTATAGGGAAAACACCCTTAAAATAAATTTTGTTGTCATATCTGCAACCTTATAATGAATGGTCCAGATTGACTACAAAATTACAATATTTTACAAACCAATTTTTCCCAATATTTCGCTTCGGGGTTGTTTCCACTTAATCCCCCTCTAGGAGGGGATACAAAAATTGTCGCTGCCCCCCTAGACCCCCTTGGTGACATTTGTGGGGGATAAATCCCCCCCACACCCCCCCCCATTAGGGAATGGCTTCCAAGAACAGTTGAAACAAACCTTTGAATTAGGAATATAATCAAGCTCCACAACCAACACTTATATTATTAATCGTCGAAGTTCAGGGGTCTTAATGGAACATTATGGTAATTACAAAAAACTTTCAACTGACATCGATGAACTCAACAGACATTGGTAGGATCAACAACCGATGGAGATTATCGCAAAAAATTATTCGTTTGATCACCTATGGGATCGTTGACATTGACTCAAACTCATATAAAAGAAGACATGGGATATGGAAAAGGGATGATTTCTATGAATTTTTCCTTAGAAAATTAGAGTCATTCGATTATGGGAGTGAATGAATATGGACTATACAAAATATTTAATTCATTCCTATTAATTTTTCTATGGTTTTATGAATTCCATGTTTGTTTTTTATATTCTTTGTAGTGAAAGTCTAGTTGAGGTAAATCAACTAATAGTCAAATATCGAGCTGGATTGACAACAATTCGAAGGTCAAGGGAGTCGACCGGGTAAAGTGGAAGTCAAATATATTGATGATAATTCAACCATCAAGAGATCAAAGTGAAAACGTGAGATTACTGACTAGAGACTGAATGAAGGCTAACTAGTAGTCGACTAGTAATCTGAGTTGAAGTCAACTGTAACAGAATCCCCGAATTTGCTAGATTTGTGGCTAATGATATGCATGGATCTGTAAAAAATTTTGGGTGCTAATATTTAGGGTTTTTACTATTGTAAAGCCTATAAATAGGCATGTTTCAAGGCTTTAAAGGCTAATGTAGTAATTCTAAAATACAGGTTAATATAAAATAACCAGTCTTTAGAGAAATCTTTAGATGTAGGTTACCGATCATGCATATGTAACACGGATTGGCTACATGGTTGTTCTTGCATAGACAAGAGGGTATGATTTTGATTGTGTCTTAGGTGTGTACCATGTTTAGGAATGCAACCTTCTATTCATATTGAATAAGACAAGAAGAGAGAAGAACGATCAAAGGAATGTTGATTTTCTTGGTTAAGGGTTTCTAGGGTAAAATGTTGGTGTACTATGTGATTGCTTATGTCATTTACCTTCTTGATAAAATTATTGTTCTCTTCTACTAGGATTAATGTGGAAGTGTCTCTTATTTCCTAAAATTCCATGTCGCATCACATTTCAATATACCAAAAACCAATCAATAGTTAACATGTCACTTGTTTCATTTTTTGTGCCACGTTAGACATCCAGTCATCAACACACGTTTGATTTCAACGTCATCATACGACATCATGGATAAATGCGTCAAAAGACCAAAGTTTAAAAAATCACCGATGAAACAATTTTCCACAATATAATCTAAGCTCTCCAATCACAAGAAAGAACATTTCTTGACTATTGGTCCTACCTCATAAACTGTACTGAAAATTCCATGCTTTTCCCCAATGCGGAAAACGTTCTAAAAGTTGTAGATGAGAGAAAAACCCAGTTTCATATTGTTTTGATAAATTTTGATCCAAAACTTTTTTTAAGGCGTTCCTTATACCATTGGAAATATATCACTGATCTATACAACTTTGTAGTTATACTATTTCTGTGATTTTGTATTATGTGTTTACGATTTTTGAAATAAAGCTACAAAATGTAAAATTCTTACGGTATTTTCATGATAAATTTTGACTCTGATCCCCATTTTGAGAATTCCATATATCATTGGAAATGTATAATCAATATATGAAACTTTTATTTTATAACTGTTTATTGATTTGGCATAGTTTGTTTCAGGTTTATGAAATAATGGAAATCAGCCTCAAGGAAGTGACTTGAATATATTTTTTTAAGATCAATTAATTGTTTTATCTAATAATTTTGTTACGAAAAAATATATTTTTATTCCTAATATACATTTTTTATGATCTAAGTACATACAAGGGGGATAATCTAGCATGGTGAAAATAATTTCAATATTACATGCTGCAAATTGGTAGATTTTCATTAGTTGACAAACACAAGCATGGAAACAGAGTTCGAAGAATTGGTGTCTGGGTGCATGAAAATTCAAATTTTAGAAGTGAATCATTACTAAATATTGAATAATGACTCAAGAAGACTTGATTGTGCCTAAAATAAAATCAAATCAAATCAACTTAAATAAGCATGCATAAGGTTGCTAAAGAAAGAACAACAAGTTGAATTATTTAATGAGGGAAAGATTCATGAGGTTGAGCATGCATGAATTGAAGTCAACAGTTAATTTGATGTGTGGTTAAATGCATGGATTTTTGCATGGATGATTTATCAATACTTTTGTTCACTAAATATGAAAATTACATGAGGTGATTGCATGACTTTTAATAAAGTCAATTTTATTTTTATTCCATAATTAAATTTGTTTTTATATTATAAATAAAGAGATCGACTTCTTAGAAAGGGTATTTGATCTCTCGAACTATTTTCATGATATTTTTTTTTATATATGGAGGGATTTCAAGTGAATTGTAACCGAAGAATTATTTCAAGGCTGTATTTAGAAACCCTTTGGAGTCAAGACATTCTGGTTTGTTGAATCTGTGTGTTTATTCATTATTGTTCATTATTCTACAATTGATTAAATATCATAGGAATCAAGTAATAATTTCAATACTTTTAAGATATCTTAGTTGGTTGAATGAATTGTTGGATACTTTCAATAAACTATTATTTGTGCTATTAGTTAATATTGTTCTTATGTTATATGGGATATGGTTGAAATATTTCAGAATATATCACAATTAAATGTTTTCTCTTTCTGCAATCAATTAGTTGTTATTTCTTGGATATTGTTTGATGAGTAATATATTCTTAGTGGAATTATTTCTTTGAGAATCTAAAGTCTTGGATATTTTTCGTTGACCGTTGCCACAGGTTCTCCTTAACACATATTTCTCCAAATTATTTAGTTTCCTCCTTTCCTACAGTAGATATACTTAAAAAAAAACCAATAAAAAGAATGAAGTAACTTTTAAATCCCATCGAACGATTGTTAGACCTTTAACGTGGAGAATTATTCCATACCAAACAAGGAAGAGTCTGATTGGACCTTTTCCTTGGGTGTAATCCCTACTATTGAGCAAAGGGAATTTAGACCCCTCAATAGAATTTGTGCTAGAAGGAGGTCCTGGATGACATGTCAGCCCATGTGGAGCTATTTTTATAAAATGTATTAATAACCCATGGCTCCTATCCATATTCCTTCATGGGACCCTACTTTTAGTCTGCCATTACCATTTCATGGTATCCCCAAAAAGACAATGTATCTCTTTTCTAAAATAAAATTTGATGCTGAAAAGAAGACCTTTGCATGTAAGCATCTTAATGAATTTAATATTGCATGTAACAATCTTAATTTTTTTCAAGATGTTGAAATATGTAAATTATTTACTCTCACATTGGAAGGAAGAATTCATGCTTGGTATAAGGCATTGCGAGCTGAATCAATCCATAGTTGGAAACAATTCATGAAAGTTTTCTTAGATGTGCATGATAATTATGACTATGATTAACTATGTGCTAAACTTAATAAAAAATGAAAAACAAAAGATGAATCTTTTGATGAATTCTTTTTAATGGTTTTACCGATTTATAATATATTTTGTGAAAGTGACAAATCTTGTATATATGAATTTATTACCTTGTGTTCATATTTATTTATTTTCCTAAAGAGGAAATGTTATTAATGAGTAATGATAAGCATTCAAATTATCAAAACCATCCTCCACCACAATTGGTTATATCTACATGTCATGAACAAGGTAATCAAGCAGACAATTATTATGAAGAGATTTGTAATGGACGATAGAAATTCGTACGAATATAAATAAACCTCTGGATGATTTTCATCAAACGTTCGAGCAAATTTATTGTAGGTTTCCTGAAAGAAATATACTTCCCATACAAGAAATCCTTGATTGGTTTAGGTACCTTCTCTTTTTCCCTGAAAAATATGGTTTACTCTCAAACAAAAAGGAAAATTCTCAACATCCTGATTGTTTCCACCCTCACTATTTATTGAGACAATCTCGTTACAACTACCATTAGGAGAGGTGGAATCACTAGAAATAAAAAAAATTCCCCTTGTAAAAACGAATGATGTAGAAGTCATGAACTTGGGAAATATTATATAAAAAGACAAGTTGGAAGTTGCAAACACCTCCAACTCACAAAAAGCTATTTTTCATAATTTCAATCCATATTTACATAATATAATTTCAGTCTTTCCACAACATGAAGAAATTATTCCAATTACTGAAACATCTCAATCTTATATTCACATCTCTTGTTTTTTACAATCTAATTTCGAGGTGGTATTTCAAAATATGATTCCAAACTATACTGACAAAGAATAAATTTTCAATGTTGATATAGTGTTGATATCTTCCCTTGATGGTCATGAACAGTGGCAAGAGAATGAAAAAGATATGATTGTTAAACTATAATCTTTCACTAAAACATGTAAATTTACAAAAGATATTAAAAGCGAATAGACCAAGAAGGTTTTATTGGATAAATATCGAATGAATAATCAATATTTTTCTATCTATGTAAATTATCTTGCTAAAGAAATCAAGTCAATTTCAGAATCTGAAAACTTTTATGACCTCTACTCTGATTTATTTTATTCATCATCTTGTAATATAGTTGACCCTTCTTTTGGAAATAAAATACAAAGTGATGCAGGAAATCAAGAAGATTTGAAAACATGGATTGATCAAACATATGATGAGAGTAGATGTTCATTCAGTGTGCATAATTTTTGTAATTCCTTGCAATCAAAATTTCTTGAACATAAGGAAACAAAGTTTTATTATGATAGTCCTATTTTTTATGACAATGTTTCTTTTCAGGAATTGGATTTGAGATTTGATATATCATGCATGGAACTAATTCAACCTGATATCGCTAATATTTTTAACATATTCCAATGTTATAATGATAGAGAAAAGAGTACCAACAAAATTTTAATATCGTCATGGAGGGACAATAACAGGTAGACATCCCATCATCACACATAACGACAAAATGAGTGGGATGAACCAAGAAGAATTATTTGTTGGATCTATTTGGAAATGAAAAATAATCTCCATGAGTAAGTAAATCGCTTACTTTTTCATTCCTTTTTATTACACCACCATTGTCAAAATGGTTTTAGATATATAATTGGAGACTTCTTGGAATTATCTTTTGCCATGAAATTTTATCAAACCAATAAGTGTCCAATACATTTTGTTCTGGAACAATTGCATAATTTTTTAATTCTTTCAATTAAACAATACCATATGCATTAACTTCACAAACCTACACAATGCCTTGATAGCCTGATTAATAGTGAGGTAATTAAATGGTTCCACTGGATTTGTGATTTCGCATAGTACTGGTTGAGCCATTGTACGTTAAGGTAAGAGTAGATTAGCTTTATTTTTATTTAATTTTTATGTTCTGAATAAGATGTTGGCTCAATTTTGGTTTCTTGAATAAAATCCATCACATTATAATGTACTATGATTTTTAATTCTTTTTATGTTATATTTTTTTTCTTTGTTTCANAGTTTTTTTTTTTTTTCATGGTTTCAGTTATGATTTTCATAGTTGATTTTCAGGATACTTACCTTAGATGTTTTGTTTGTTATTGCATGATTTGCATGTTCGGCTTTTTTTTTCTTTTCCATAAATAATTTTGGAGGATGTTGAGTTGAGTTTTCATCCTCTGGTTTGCGGAATAGGAAATTCTAGTTCTCTACTAAAAAACCTTATTTGTTTTAAATATCAAAAGTAAATTAAGTTTACAATGAGCATGAGTAGGATTTATAAAGTACTTATAGTTTCTTTTATATGTGACTTGGAAAAAATGTAATGCTTGTTTATTGGTGGGAATGACTATTATCAAACATGAAAAGATAAAAAAATTCATATACTCTAAAAATCTTAATCTAAATGAGAAATGAGAAATTGATGAATATATTGCTTCTTTTAGAATCAATAAGATTTAAATCCTAGGGACCCAATTCATCTCTTCACTAACAAACGTCATCCTCCTAGACTCAAATAAATATCCCACAAGAAATATTCATCAGAAATAATATCTAGTAATGGGTACATATGCTTTTCATTATAATAATAAAAGAAAGAAGTGATGAGGTAGGAAAACAACTCAAAAGGGAATCGTGATGTCAAGGAGGGAATGCAAATATCTGAGTCGTCAGGGCTATGGGTGCTTGCTGGCAACGAAACAAGGTCTGTGATATCGGGGTGACTCCATCAGGGCTATGGACGCTCAATGGCAGTACAAAAACCCCAGAAGGGTGATAAGGTTACTTAGAGATTATATAAAATAATACCCTAATACTAGAAGTAAGATCTAATTTGGTTTCTTACTCAAAAATGGAATTCAGGGATCAAAGGGACTTATCTTTTGTGTTTGATCAAAGTCAAGACCCATTATAAGGTAAAGAATGATTTCTAAATTACATGTAGAGGGATATATGGGTGGTTTCTATTTTCTCTTCTTATTCTAACTCTATATTACTTAAAATTGTTTGGGAGTGATTGAAGGTATAAGCATATATTTTGGCTTCGTCTAGTGAATCGTCATTTGTTGAGTCCTCAACACACCCTTAAAATTTTCAATTTTTGGGTACCACTTTTTCTTTTTATCATTTGTTCCTTCTTCTTTTGGGATTTGCATATGTTGCATATTTTTCCTTTTATTATTTTCTGTATTTTTTCCTTTGTTTTATTTGCATATAAAATCTCAAGAAAACCCCAAACAATCTCATGTTTTGCATAAGGGAATAAAAAAAAAATAATAATAATTGAAACAAAGAGAAAAATCACAACCTTTTCCAAAAAGTATCGATCAATTCATAGGGGTTGAGGAAAAAAAAACAAGATAACAATGTGAAGCCCAAAGGCCCAACCTGCCAAAGTATTAAAGAAAATGTCAACGTCAATAGACACATTGACATCAAGGGTTTTGTCTAGCAGATGTAAACTGGTAGTGTTTTCAACTAATCATCAACAAGGCCATGAAAGTCAGTGGAAATTATATGGTTAAGAATGAAAAAAGGAATAAAACAAACTCTTGATTCCAATGAGCATATTTTTAAAGTGTCGATGAATCTATCAACGTCGGCATAATTTTGAGTCAGCTTAAAACAACAAATGTATTTCCACGATTGTTGATGAAGCCATCGAGCATTGGTGTAATTCATTGAGTCCTTAATAGAGAAACTCATTTCAGTCGATGGCGATGAACCATGAACCTAAATACATATCTTAGTCATTCGATGAGAATGAGGATTAATCTAGGTCGTCAAATATTTTTGCATGAGTTGTGTCTTTTTCTATGACCATACAAGATCCACATAGACTTCCACATCACCCACCACGTCATCCTGCTCAGTACTTTTCTTATTATTATGTTGAATTACCTTATGTAATTTCCTTGTCATCATGCCATGTCACTTTCCATTTCATGTCTCGTACATTCCACATAGCTCGCCATGATAGTCGCCATGGGGAATACCATGTCATTACCATGTCACTTGTTATGTCATCACACACCTCATCATAGTACATATTTATCTTATGATCATTAGTGGAGGGGGGATTTCATGGAATGTTTAATGAGTAGGAACTCCTTTTCATCGATGCAGATGAAATCATTGAATGCTGACAAGATTAGTAGAAGGTGAGTTTTCCCACTCAAATATTTTTTCTAATCACCTATAGAATCATCGACATCGTCCCATAAATAATTCAACATATCATAGGATACAACAAAGGGACGATGCCGATCAACCTTCACTTGGAGAGCGAAGCCTATCCATTCGATTGCAAGAGTGAATGGATATAGACTTTCCAAATCTCTAACCTTTTCCAGGTCCATTTCTTATGGTTTTAGGATTTTCGCATCATGCAACATATTAACAAGTCATGTTAACCATCAAGTGTCGACACATCACCATCCACATCACTTTCCATGTTGTCCTTCCATGTTACCAATCGTAAACTAGCACCTCACAATATACACTCTCTTTTTCCATTCAACATGACACTTCACATTTCCACACTATCCTATTGGTCCATGTCATCATCTCTAAGTCACGAATCATACGATGACACATCATCATTCCATTTCATGTCCACATCATGGAATATGTTACATTTTTCCATGTCATTCATCTACGTCAGCTACCACATCATCTTTTGTACTTCATCTTTCCATCATCTACCATGTCATCGTTATACAAAATTCTCTTATTAATCATAGACATTCATGGGTTTTAATGGAACATTCAGGTAAGTATACATACCTTTCAATCGACCCCAATGGACTCAAAAGACATCGACATGATCAACAATCAATGGAGTTTCCCGCACAAAACATTTCGATCAATCACAGATGGGATCATCAACATCGACTCAAACTAATCTCAAACAAGACATGGGATATAGAAAATCGTTGATGTCGATGAATCTTTCCTTATAAAATCAAAGTCATCTGATTATGGGAGTGAATGAATATGGACAGTAAAAAATATTTAATTCACACTTGGTATTTTTTCTATGGCTTTATGAATTCCATTCCATATCACACGTCAAAAAACCATGAACCAATTGAGAGCTAACACGTCACCTGTTTCATTTTATTTTCCATGTTAGACATCCAGTCAGAAAGACACATTTGATTTCCATGTCAACATACGACATCATGGCTAAACGCATCAAAAAATAAAATTTTGAAAAAGCACCGATAAAACAAGTTTACATAATATAATTTAATCCCTCCAATCAAAAGAAGGAACATATATTGGGTAGTGTTCCTCCCTCATAAATTATACTGAAAATTCCATGTTTTTCTCGAGCGCAAAAAACGTTCTAAAATTCGTCGATGACGAAAAACCCCAGTTTTGTATTTTTTTGATAACTTTTGATATCGAACTATGTTTAAGGTGTTCCTTATATCGTTGGAAATATATTACTGCTATACAACTTTGTATTTATATTGTTTTTATGATTCCATATTATGTTTTTACAATTTTTGAAATAAATCTATGACATGTAAAATTCTTACGATATTTTCATGATAAATTTTGACTCTGATCCCTATTTTGAGAATTCTATATATCATTGGAAAGGTATCATCAATATATGAAAACTTTATTTTGTAAGTGTTTATTTATTTGGCATGTTTTGTTTCAGGTTTATGAAATAATGGAAATCAAGGTCACAGAAGTGACTTGAATATTTTGTTTTAAGATCAACTAATTTTTTATCTGATAAGTTTGTTACGAAAAATATGATTGTAGTCATAATATACATTTGTTATGATCCAAGTACATACAAGTGGAAAAATTTAGCACGGTGTTAATAATTTCAATATTACATGTTGCAAACTGGTAGATTTCTTCTAGCTACCAAACACAAGCATGAGAACATAGTTGAAAGAATTGGTGACTGGGTACATGAACATATCAATTTTAGAAGTGAATGATTACTAAATAGTGAAGAGCGACTCAACTAGAGTTGATTGTGACTAAAATAAAATAAACTCTAATCAAATTAAAGATGCATTCATTAGGTTGTTGAAGAAATAACAATGAGTTGAATTATTTAATCAAGGAAAGATGTATGAGGTTGAGCATGCATTAATTGAAGTCAATAGTGAATTCAAGATGTGGTTAAATGCATGGATTTTCACATGTACGATTTATCAATACTTGTTTTCACTAAATATGGAAATTACATGAGAAGATTGCATAACTTTTAATAGAGTCAATTTTATTTTTATTCCATAATTAAATTAATTTTTATCTTATAAATAAAGAGATCGAATTCTTAGAAAGGTTCATTGATATATGGAACTATTTTCAAGAGATTTTCAATCTCTGGAGGGATTTCAACTGAATTGTAACCGAAGAATTATTTCAAGACTGAATTCAAAAACTCTTTAGAGTCAAGACATTCTAGTTTGTTGAATCCTTGTGTGTTTGTTCATTATTGTTGATTATTATACAATTGATTAAATACTACAGGAATCTAGTAATAATTTTGATACTCTTAATCTATCTTAGTTGGTTGAATGAATTGTTGGATAATTTCGGTAAACTGTTATTTTCTTTATTAATTAATCTTCTTTTTTATGTTATCTGGGAAATGGTTGAATTATTTAAGAATATCTCGCAATTAAATGTTCTCTTTATGATATTAATTAGTTATTGTTTCTTGGATATTATCTGATGAGTAATATATTCTTAGTGGAATTATTTCTTCAGGAATATAAAGTCTCAGATATTTTTCGTTGAATGTTTCCACGGGTTAACCTGAACACAAATTTCAGCAAATTATTTAGTTTCCTCCTTTCCTGTAGTAGATAGACTTAAAACAAAAAAATATAAAAAGAATGAAACATAGTAACTGTTAAAGTCCATTGAACATTTGTCAGACCTTTAACCCAAAGGATTATTCAATACCAAACATGGAATATTATGATTGGTTGATCCAAGAGGAAACCAGTGGCCACCCAGCTACTCCATTGGCTCAAAATAAGGGTTTCCACCTTGGCAGGTTTCCTATTTTTTCAGGTCCTAAACATCGGAGGTTGTTTTGTGGCCCTAAAA
This sequence comes from Picea mariana, assembly GCA_032191745.1. Lineage (NCBI taxonomy): Eukaryota > Viridiplantae > Streptophyta > Pinopsida > Pinales > Pinaceae > Picea > Picea mariana. Next base: position 3,334 of record JASDQU010173424.1, on the reverse strand, counting down.
AACATTTTTTGGGAATAACATGATCACAATGTAGGATTTAACCATATTGTGATGAAAACATGTGTATTCCTTGGATATATATTTCCAACGAGATATCATGAACATAAAACGTAGATCGTATGAAAAAGTTATGACCCCAGAAACTTGATGTACCAACTTACCCCATTGGGTCCCACATGAATTTTGGTGCTTCATCTCTTAGGGTTAGGTTTTTGGATGTTTAAGTTTCTCTCAATTGTGTTTTATGTTAAACAAATGCCTTTGGAGCCTCATTGTTATAATCTTGTGAATACTAAGCTTCACCCTCACATCTCTTCTGAGAGATAAGCTACCACCATTCTAGTGAGTTCATTCACTCTATAATTTTACAGTTTCTATACATTTATTTCATTAATAAAAAATGTGCATTAATTTATCTCCATGTTTCTGGAAATATGTTTTTGTATTTACTTATTATATTTTCTCCTTCATTTCGTTCTCAAAATAATATAGATTAGTGGTATCAGAGTAGGGTACTCCTTGTCATTTGTTAGTGCATGTCCCAAATGAGGTCAGAGTATAGTGAGTTGGGTCACTAGCTAGTTTCTCTTAAGGAAAATTGCTCTCTCCGGGCCAAGCGAACTCCCGTGGTGGAAAAAAAGAGAGACAAGGGAGAAGAATATCCCATCAAGTTGTTGCTCACATAAGTTTGTGTGCATCAGAGGAATGATATGTTGGAGATTTTTTCCCAAATCCTTCAACTATTGCTGAAAATAGGAGGCGTGTCTTTGTCAAGAAGTCACTTTTGAGACACTGGCCCCATTCAAGGTACAAGATAATTTCCATATTTCCATATTTCAAGGTTAGATCGATGTAGTTGCTTTGGAAAAGTGGTTAAATCTTATATAATTTTATTTCTTTGTCCACAATTTTTTCGATAGAGAAAATATCACCTTTGAACTCCTTAAGGCCCTCCCCCATGTCAAACATTAGTGGGAAACTTAGTGGGAGAAAAATTCCACAAAGGAGTTTGGAATGTTTGGGGTCGAGCCCACATGGTATTTGTTATGGATGTGGTCAAGGAGCAATATTATCTTGTGGGAAACTATGATGAACACTACATGAAATGGGCCATGCTGCATCAAGAGAGGGGCCATATAGTGCCACAATTCACAAATAATTTCCATACCTTTCACACCAAGATGGGTATCAAAGACTGTGAGTAGAATTTGGTCTAAAATAGTGTGGGTCTCTACACAGGTACATCCAAATTGAAATGGAGATTCTGGACATATCATCACTGGGAGATTCTTATCGATATGCTATAAATATCGATTAGAAATTTAAGCAGCAGAACAAGTGGGAATTAGGGTATGCAAATACTCAACAACCAAAGTATGGTAAAGGAAAACCTAATTTAAAAAATATCCAACCTCAAGACTACAAATCCAAGCTGGGGGAAAATAAGAGCAACAGGAAGATGAAGAAGGAAACTTGGAAGTGGTGTGGCTTCCACAAAATTCCTTGGCACAACATCGATGAATTTCACTCGAAACAGTCATTGGTAGCTGAGATCAAAGAAACAGATCCAAGCCTCGAATAAGACTTTGATTCAAACAATAATAAAGGGATATAGATAATTGATGTAGAACCCACTATTATTATTGCGACCACAACAATCCAACCAAAAGAACCAGAGGATCCTGAGGAGGGGGAGTGCCTCTTCCATTCATAGATGTGGGTAAAGGTAACCCTGCTACATTTTATTGTCAATAGTGGAAGACAGAAGAACACAATATCAATAGAGGTCATCAAGCAATGGAGTTTTCTAACAACACCACACCCAAAACCATACAACATCAGGTGGCTCCGCTAGGGTCGATATCTTCGTGTCATCCAATAGTGTCATTTGTCCTACGACACCAAGGCCTCAAAGGATGAGGTATTGTGTGATGTTTCCCCTCTAGAAGTTTGTGATGTTATTTTAGGCCAGCCATATATGTGGAAGCATTGTTTTATTTATGAGTCTCGACCCCGTAGTGTCATTGTTACTTTGGGGAGTCAACTCTACAGGCTACCAGAGATGGTTGTTGGTTGTGGAGCCTGATTATCTTCCTGATTCATAGGTATTTTACTTTCAACCATGTTTATACCCCATAAATTATTTACACCCCAGAAGTATGTACACTCTTCCACGTGGGGGAGTGCAGAGGGGGTGTACCCCCTCTGCGGAGTCTGGGGGCAAGCAGGCCCCCAGTGGGGGTTCAGGGGAGAATCCCCCGAAAGAAAAATTGCCTTTTAAATGTATATTGTAATTTCATTGTAAATATGGAATGTTCATTATAAGGTCACAGATCTAACGATAGAGATTATGTTGGGTTTTTTTTCCCTAGAAGGCAACCCTCTTTTATGAGGGAAATGTATTGCGGCTATGGTTGATGGTGAATATTTTAATCTGAGATATGAGATTGTGAGAGAAAAAAGAGGAAGTTACAACGGGTTTGTTGTAGGCTGTATCCCTTCATATGCTGGATAATAATAAAGGAAGGACTTGGCAATTTCTCTAGTGGACGTAGCCCACACTGGGTGAACCACGTAGATCTGTGTCTCTATTGTATTGTGTATCTTCTGTGTTTTGTTTCCACATTTGTTTTATTTTATTGCTCCACGGTCCTGTTTTTCTAACAACTGGTATCAGAGCGAAAGGTGACTCGCAGGAAAAGAGGGTTCCTGGTTTGAGTGGGAGCAATGTCGGAAGATGGAAAGTTTAGGGTCGAGAAATTTAACAACCAAAACTACCATTTATGGAAGATGCAGATGGAATACTATTTATATCAGAAGGATCTATTCCTACCATTTGGCAGAATAGCAAAGAAGCCGGTGGCTACGAAGGACAAAGAATGGGAGATTCTTGATAGAAAGGCTCTAAGAACGATACGGCTGAGCCTGGCAACATCGGTGGCTTTCAATATTTCCAAAGAAAATACAATGAAGAGTTTGATGGATGCATTGGCCAAATTGTATGAAAAACCCTCGACATCCAATACGGTATTTCTAATGAAGAGATTATTTAATATGAAGATGCCAGAAGGTGGGTCTGTTGCAGATCATTTAAATGATTTTAATATAGTTACTAATCAACTAAGTTCTATAAAAGTGGACTTTGATGATGAGGTCAGGGCTCTTCTAATCTTGTGCTCATTAACAGAAAGATGGAACAACTTGGTCATGGATGTAAGTAACTCTATCTCTGGTTCAAATACTTTAAAATTTGATGATGTTGTTGGTGTTATCCTTAGTGAGGAAATGCGATGGAAAAGCACAGGTGAGACATTAGGAAATGCGTTGAACATGG